>APFE030027995.1:0-21110 GCA_000404065.3 Pinus taeda | reverse complement strand
ATCTAGTTGGGACCCTGATATATGTAAGATCTTGAGCCTGCCAAACTTCAGGGCCTGCTCATATCTAGAGGGTTTAAAACTGTCTTTTCTTATGCCCAAACTGGGGTGAGAACATGTTCTGTGCTTAATATACGACAAACAATATATGATTCAGCTTAAGCCATATATAGATGAAGGCAAGTGATCAAAGTTCCAGCCCTTCCCATTTTATATTGGGTTACTGTATCATGTTGATGCAAACTTGGAACCCCGACGTTACCCCTATTAATACAGAGTTGGGGATCCATGTTAAAATGGATTACTGTATTGTGTTAATGCTGAGTTGGGGGCCATGCTAAAATAGGTTACTGTATTATATTAAGTTGGGTGTTAGGGTTAAAAACTCATTACACATCAGATAAATATTAAAAACTCGTCCAAAAGCCCAAACAAGAAGATTCAATCCATAACATATGCAATAGCAAATTCATCCAACAATATACAAAGGAGAATGCGACTGTGAAAACATATACCCACCATAGCACACAAACTATCTATAACCTGATACCATCGATCACAAAATCCATGAAGAGATGGCATATCTGCAACTGAAAATTAAAACAGCAGAGAAAAATTCTTTTAGTTCTTTTCATGTTCCTAAATGCCCCTTACACAGGTGAAGGCCTAATCTCTGAAAGCCTAAGGTGAAATCCTAATCTCTGAAAACAACCTTAATATTAGATAACACAAGAACACCGAACATACCTCTGTAAAAAACTGTGAAGATATATTGTTGAATCAATGTCTTTGTTTTAAGTTCTGGTCAATGAAAATTTGTGAGATTATCCTTTGCCAGCTTCGAACCAGATCCCCATTCTCTACTAGTGAATTTAATGTAGATTGATTCCTGCCATCCATTCCACAGAAACTTTGTTCTATTCACTGCAAACAATGTCTCCTCCAATAGCAATATGTTCCTCCAACAACATTCAATGGTTGCAATTTCCAATGGGTAGTACAAACTCAATAAGGAACATAACTGTGCACAATAGATCCAAAGAAGGACAAAAGCAGAAAATGGCTACATGAGTGATCCTAACAGCGAAGGAGAGCATTTATTGGTGTCTGTCATCCTGGGCTTAAATTTGAAATAAAAATACACGGATAAACTTAAAAATAAAACATCAATATGTTCAACATCCATGTCGTTGTTTCATCCCCCAGATGTTTCCCGAGCCCAATGCGTGAAAGTTTCCCAAGCCCAATGCGAGGAAATGCATGTTGGGCTCTTGGAACGGTTCAAATTATTTTGATAATAAGTTCTACCGAGAAGGTCTATGGTTTGAGCCCGTATATCCCTCTATCTTGATAATAAAGAATTCACAAGACACCTTCGCTTTGGTCCTCCTTGACCGTCTTCCTTTTTCCATATTTCATATCGTGTTGATGACATTTAATGTTGCTGTATGGTGACACCAAGTCCTCAACCAGCGGAGTGCAAAAAAATCTCAAAATTTATAATAGTAAACTTACACATAAAAACTCGAAATCTTCGTAGGATGGTTGTTTCATCTTAACCTTACATTCATAAATTTCAAAATGTATGATTGTTGCACAGAAAAGTTACAAATTCCTTATTGTAGGTTGTAATTATATTAAAGTAAATACACATGACAGTGATGGCATGCATATTCAAAATTTAAAAATTCCCTAATTTTATATTATAATTATATCATAGTAAATACTCATGCTTAGAAAATAGTGATGTCATGTAAATTCAAGAGCGGCAAGGAAAAGAGAAATTGCTTACATTATTCCAAATCCTATTGATATTCAGAAAATCTTCATTTTGTAGAGTATTTACCCATCTTGAATGGTCGAAGTGAGCCTACATTGCTAAACCAGAATCTACATACATGAATCTTAAAATCAAATCACGTAATAAAATAATCATAAAAATCGGAGAAAACAGCATAGCACAACCCATTTGCCATGGGTTCACTAGTACGGCTGTCTGTGGCCTTTATGTGGTGGTGTGCAATGTCCATAGGTCTCATATATTTTCCCTCACTTTATTCCTTTTTCTTCTAATCTAAGTAAAATAAAACCATCATACTATGCAGGGCAAGGTGTTACATTGGGATTGATGAGAACGGTAGACTTACAGAATTCCTGACTGGAGTTTGTTCATCCCTAATGGACATCATGTGTTTTCTGCGTTGTTGTCCACTCAGAAACTGCAGTAGTCATGGCTTTGTACGAACTGCCCCCTTCTTTGATGAACTGCCCCATTCTTTAATGTTGCTGTCTGCGGAGATTAGTCTGTGAAGATAAAGATATCTGTAACAAACTAAGTTACAAAGTTCTGCATAAAATTAACTATATCGTATTTTAGAAAAAATTAACTGTAACGCACTTCAGGAAAAATTTGAGGTATCGATGAACAAAACTTCACGAGATGGAGCAAACGATAAATTGGTTGGGACCAAAGAACCCTTGCTTAATTTCAAATAGGAAATTTGACAAAAAAAAACCTCGAATTTTACTGTATTTGAACGCAAACCTCTAAATTTAGTTTTTTGGTTCATTTTCCAGGATAATTACCATGGCAGAGTGAAAAGCTCCACGACTACCATCGAATTGGTTGTGTGAGAATATCGCAATCGCCATTATCAGGGGGTTTCGCCCTGCAGAAATGCTTTGTTTACTCTTGGGATTGATATACATTATACATTTCTAGAAGATCAACCTCATAAATAAAGTATTAAATATATACCACTCTTTTTCTTGGAATTTTTGAATTGGAATTTCTGAATTTCTCACAGTTTTATAAGTTAGGAACAAATGTACAGAAAAAGACTTAAAATGCAAATGATGTTTCAAGCCAGAAACGCAGCGCGCCAGCACCGCAAGAACCAGAGTGAAGAAACAGAGTGCCACAGCACCCCAAGGCACCTTGCCTATTGTCAAACATCTTTCGGGTTCTATATCCATGTTGCCAGCAAATCCCATGTGGAACGAACTCCACGGCGCGAATGCCATAACATAAAATGCATGTCCCGTTTCCATTCCGCCCGTGTCTCTTCCCCTTGCCATTGATCTAACGCTTGAAATTTGTTTAATCATCTAACATCTAATCGTATGGTGCACAAAATGGCAGGTAGGCAATGAGGGAAATCGATTTCAGAGGGAAACACCTTACGGCGTAAATATAGGTTTGAACACAATTTAAAATTAATGTTACAATTATATAGAAAAAAAACACACACACACACAGTTTACTCATGCTATTAAAACACGTTAATAGTTTTTACAAAGTAACCTAAATATAATTTAATAAGTGAAAACATAGGAAAACAAATTTAATAAGAATATCATAGAAAATTTGTAAGAAGATACTTATCACTATATTAGTATATGTTAAAATATATTTAACAGTTTAATAGTTTTTACAAAGTAGCCTAAACATAATTTAATAAGTGAAAACATAGGGAAACAAGTTTAATAAGAATATCGTAGAAACCTTGTAACAAGATACTTGTGAGTATATGTTAAAATATATATTCATTGTAAGGAAGAAATTAATAGGATGCGAATAAATTAATATCTCAAGCAAGATTGTCCTTTATCAGTTATTTTTAAGTAAGAGGCTTTGCCCTAGAAAAAGTAAGTTGTGTGACAACCTTTGGAATAGTCAACATTATTTTTGAATATCTTCAAAATATTATAATTATAATGAGTTATTTCACGAATTTTAATAAAACAACTAAGGGTTCTAATTTATACCGATAGCCATAATATGTTAGTAAAGATTAATTAAATGAAGATTAAGATAATCAATATTTAATTAAAAAAAAAACTTAAAATATTTATAATTTATAATATTATTTAACAAAAATGCTTAGTTAACAATCAAATACATTGGTTAAAAAACTAAAACATGGATTTAAAAGCGGTTGATTTGGGAAATGGTAATGCCATGAGCATATATACAAATATATAGTCAAAATGAAAATCAGATAATAAAACAACTAAAAATAAATAAATTTTGAGAACTCTTCACCATCGGTCTATGCTATTATAACGATGATATGCACCAATAGCTTTCGTCGCCATTAAGATTTCATTCCCATCTCTATCTATTTATAACGTTCGTGGCCATTAAGATTTCATTCCGGGACATACATATAACTGCGCGCACAACTCTCACGGACAGGCAAAGCGCCGTAAATAAAATTTTCGTGAGCACCACCATCGTTAAACATTATCAATCTCTTCTGCGTTACAATATGCAATCTAAAAGGCAATTCCATTCTTCAGTGTCGGCCTCGTTGTCATCTTCTTCGTGGGTAAAAGCAGACCTAATTACAGTTGGTCAATCAGCGGTGCAGAGAACAGAAGAAGCTGGAGATGTAAATAAAGAGACCACTATTGGCGTTGGTAATGACGCAGGACAAATTAGTAACGGAGATAATTTGAGAAAAAACGTGGATCAATTTGCGGATGGGGATGTTGACAAATTAGCGGAAGAATTCATTGCCAAGATCCATCAGAAATGGGAAATGGAGCGACTACGATCGCTGGAGCGGAAATGCTTAGGAGAGGAGTCTGATTATTTCTGTATAATATCGCGATATATCATATACAATATATTTCTTGGAAAAAACCCATACAACATATTCATATGAATTGGACTAATAATCATAGAGGTCACAATTGATCCATCAATTTTCAAAGTCTACTATCTAAATAAAAATGCTCTCTGAATAAATTTTTTAAACCTGTGATCTTTCAAAGCCAGCAGTACCGTATAGACTTCTAAACTTCAGGGTCGCATGTTGTCGTGACCTCTGTGAAATTTTCCATTCTGCTTTCCTTCACAAGCAAAACTTTGTGCGTCTCATTTGCAACGGAGGAGGCAAGAGGGAGCGTGCAGGCTAATGGAGTATCCATGGTTCCCATGTCCCCTTTCAGGATTCGCACCACGGTTCTCATTGATGGCCTCAAAGCTGAATTACTCTGAATACACCATAGAGCCGTCTTGATTACTCGATATGCCTCCTCCCGATCCTTTGCCGTTTTCAATTCCAATTTACTGTCGATCAGGTCTGCCTGTCCCGTTTCCATTCCGCCCCTGTCTCTTCCTCTTGCCATTGATCTAACGCTTGAAATTTATTTAATCGTCTAACATCTAATCGTAGGGTGCACAAAATGACAGGTAGGCAATGAGGGAAGTTGATTTCAGAGAGAAACGCCTTATGGTGTAATTACATAGATAAATTGATAATTATGACTATTCTTTAAAACCCAAAAACAATAATATTAATAATTAGACAACTATGCAAAACAACCACATAATATTAATTTAATCAATTATCAAAAACTATTGATTACTATAAAATATTAGCAAAATCACATAAGAGATCGATTAAAAAAGAAAAATACTAAAACAACACCAAAAAATTACGAAGTTGATTTTATTTTGATTTGTGGAAATATGGGAATAGAGATCTAATTCCAATAACATAATATCATTAATAGATGTTGTACAACTTAGTATGGGGAAATATCTTTGCATTCGTAAGTAAATGTAAATGTTTAAATATCAACTCAATATAAAAGAGATGTAGTGTTTTTAAAATGAAGCTTTACATCAAACAATAATAATAATAATAATAATAATAATAAACATAAATCCATCTTAACTGTGGATCTACCAAGCCCCGAGAGGAATCAAATCTCTTAAAATGCGAACTTCTTTTTTATTGCATAACTTGAGAAATGTTTGTGTCTTGAGAGATTTGATTCCTCTCATTGCTTGGTAGATCCTTAGTTAAGATGGATCTATTTTCGTTCTTAATAATATTATTTGTATTATATAAATTTCACATAAGTATTCTCATTATTAATGTTATTAAAACCTTGATTTAATCTCTAAGGAATGTCTACATAATATTGTTTTTAGTAGTGAGGATAGAGAGTTTAGATATCTCAAAAGTAATTATAATATTTTTGTTTTTAGATTTAATCAAAAATTGTTATAAATTAAATAAAAATAAAATATTATAAATATTGGATTGTGAAATAAATTATCGTTTTTAGGCATGTTGTATTGATAAGCCATGATATTGTAACAAAACCTATTTACAAATTAATAATATACATGGTTAAATATCTTGTCATATTGTAAGTTGATTGTAAATATTAGTATCTATGGCTTATAACTATTAAATAATGGTTATTGAATTCAAATTTTTATATTGTAGTTTTCTTTTTATTAATACAAATCAAACATTAAAAAAAAAATATAATAATAATAATAATAAAAATAATAATAAATTTATATATAATATATATAATATTATATATATAATCAATTAAATAATTAAAATAATAAGATTTATATTCATACCATCATATTTGAAACATGAAATTAAAAAATAATAAAATTAATTAATAAACATATAAAAAAAATATAAATAGATAAATGTAAATATATTAATATAATAATAGCTATAACTAATATCCATTTACCAACAAATAAAAATGCTTCATTAAGGTCCAATTTCCAAATTAAATTTAAAAAAAAAAGTATATAATATTCATATTTACCATAACAATTTTAAAATTTTATATATAATATATATATATATATAATTATATATATAATATATAAGAATCTGATGCACATAAATTAAAAAAATATATCACACCATATTAAGATATAGATATTTGTTTATTAAGATTTAAAATTTATATACTAAAGATCCATTTAACCTGAACTACCAAACGTCTAAAGGAATCAAATATCTTCAAATGCAAACTTTTTTAAGTGAAAAATTTTGTACCTAAAAACATTTGATTCCTCTCAACTCCTAGTAGATCTAGTATTAAAATGAATTTATGTTGTTTTTTAACAAAAGACTAATTAAATGTTTTAACAATAATACATTTTTTATTTTCAATAATTTTATATAATATACACATAGTTGAAATTGAAATATTTTATTTATGATTCACGTTGCCCGTATTAAAATATTAATATATGCCTCCTCATATTTGAAGTGAAAACATATATCCATAGAATATTATATCTCGAATTATTTTTGTTATTAATACTTTTCAAAATCTCTCTATATATTATTTTTAAGAATTACAAATAGCACTTAAAATATTAATATATGCCTCCTCATATTCATAAGTGAAAAAAAAAAAAAAAAATGTCTTTTCATATTAAGAAGTGAAAATGAATATCCATAGAATGTTATATTTCTAAACACACATTGATTTATTTTTGTTATTAACACTTTTCAAAATCTCTCTATATATTATTTTTAAGAATTATAAAATCTAAGCCATATCTTTTTTTTTTAAGTTTGGCATGACTACATCTTCAACATGTCCAATATATCACCTCAATCAGGCAGGGAATTGAACCAGTGACTTCACATCGAAGTGTGACTTAACAGAACACCCAATCACCATCTATCCAAGACCCCATGGACAATCTCAACCATAACTTGAATTAGAATATATAATCAAATCCTAGTTAGTTCAAATATTATATATCAATTCCATATTGATATAAAATAAATCATACATTTCCTTTGCAACGGAAAGTGAAAATGAAAGATTATTTTTAATTTAAATTACTTTATATTTTCTATATAAAATTATGTTATTTTAATATAAATATTGAAATATTTTATTTATGGTTGACACTACTTATTTGTTACTATATTTCTATTTTAAAATTACATGTCAACTGAACACAAAATAAATTACACATCATATACCATCAATAATATTAGTTTTACATGCTATCTACTACACATTAAGTAGTGAAAGAATTACGTATCTCTTTTATATTAAAAGTAAATTAGCCCAAAGGGCCTAGAGGAGAAGATGTTAGGGTGTTCTGTTAAGATACTTTGTGGTGTAAAGGTCATTGATTTGAAACTCCGTAAGCAAAAATCCAGCCATGCTAAGGATTTATGGCTTAGATGCCTTTGGGTAGAGGCTACTGAAACCATAGGTTAGAAGTGCCAATCATCTGAAACAAAATAAAAAGTAAATTATTTTTTTATTCTTTCGATTACTTTGTCTCTCGATATATAAAGTTGATGTAAAATTATGGTGGAAATTGGAGTCTTTTGTTTATTGCAAACAATGTTTTTTTCTTATTATTTTTTAATTTGTTAATATATGTATTATTTTATTATTTTTAAATGTAACGTTACGTGACAACATCTCCCTCATACTAGGCTGTCTGATAGAACGCCTTTCAATAATATTATTAAGAACTAGCCTAAATCCATTTTAAGTTCAGATCTATCTAAGGTCTAGAAAACTCCAATAACTTATGGTGCAAACATTTTTTCAAGTTTTGCACTCAAAAAAGGGTTTGCATCTTGAGAGATTTAGAGGAATCAAATCTCTTGAGGTGCAAACCTTTTCTCAAATTTTGCACTCAACAAAAGGTTTGCATAAAAAATTTGGTTCCTTTAGTTGCTTGGTAGATTTAAAATCAAGATGGATCCATTCTAGTCTTTATAACAATGTTTGCAAATATTATATAAAACATAACTAAAATGACATGGTATGAAAGTCGTCAACAATCTTAATAGAAGAAGTAAGGGAAATTGTTATCGCATTAACCGCAAGACTTGCACACAAAAAACAACAATAACTTGGTTTCTCAAAAGTTTATTTTGTTGGATTAATTTTGTACATGAAACATTAAAGTGATAAGTAAACTTACATTTTTTGCAACCAATTCTACTCGTATCTCTCGAATCTAGTAAATATCTTTAACAGTCATAAGTTTAAGTTAATTAATTTACCAAATTCAAACGTTTCAGTAGTTTTTCAAAATTTTGAGTCCATTTATATAATGCATTCTAAATAATAACCAATCACATTTTTCTTTTAAGAAACAAGTATTCATTCTATTGAGAAAACCTGGTAATAACCAATCACATTTTTCTTTTAAGAAACAAGTATTCATTCTATTAAGAAAACCTGGTTTGAAGGCCAGGACCTTTTATAATGTTTCAATGCTGTAGATAATTCATTACATCTGTCCCAAAATTTCAAAAAAATATTATCTTTGTTATGCTATATGATATG
Organism: Pinus taeda; assembly: GCA_000404065.3. Taxonomy (NCBI): domain Eukaryota; kingdom Viridiplantae; phylum Streptophyta; class Pinopsida; order Pinales; family Pinaceae; genus Pinus; species Pinus taeda. Next base: position 12,002 of record APFE030027995.1, on the reverse strand, counting down.
TTAATCCTCCCCCAAAAAAACCCACCCAAAACTGTATATTTGCATAACATAAGGTAATACTGAAAAAACATGTCTACATATCTCCCAAAAGCTGGAATTCCTGAGCTCTAACTACGGGATTGACTTCCTGGTCACCTACTCAGTCACTGCTTTCACCTTCTCGACCGTTGATGGTGCCTCCATTAAGCAAAACAATTTCCATCTGCTCAACTTAATCGTCTGCTGGGAGAATCTCGTCATCTGCACCTCATTCTTTAGCCAATCACGGGTTTGCTAAACAAAATTCCAGTATCTCCATAGCCAACTAGAGTCGGTCGAGTTTAAGCTCTATTAGGCCCATCTGACGAGCCATCAATTTGTTTTGAGCCCTAGCTCCAACTGAAATCAACTCCGTGCGACGGGAAATTAAGAAAAGATAAATTTGAGCGCTCTTTCCACTGTCTCTCAGGGACCAGCGTGCTATAGGGCATTAAATGATGGTTAGCTGCTTGCCTTTTAATTTTATAATACATTCTATTATTTTTCATTTATCTCGTTATGCGTCCGGGTGTGTTATAAAATTAAAGGGCAAGCATCTAACCAGGCATTTAATGCCCTATGAGAAGCTGGTTAACTCTTGCCCAAAACTATCCATCATATTCAGACAATAACTCTAGAGACTAAGGCAAATTTAACAAATGCAACTCCTTAATTCACGTCCACAACTGCCTGAAGACCCCATACTTCTCATAAATACCATTTCGCCTCCCCCATATGTTTCAAGCTCATTCCATTCTGCATTAATGGTTGCATGCATCACTAGAGCACCATTTGCAGGAACCATAATGGGAATCAGGTAGGCCTTCCGAAAATCAAAAGTCTGTCACCCCGAGGTTCGTTATCCCAGAATGAAAGTTCACACATACGACTTGCACTAATTATCTGAGCCGCTTAATCCATCTATCTTGTGTCCTTTTTAGTGTGACGATTCCATCCCACCTGTCTTAGGTTGGCACGTTTCTCCATGTCCTCCCAGAGCCTTCACTTCATTTCATTTAAGATGGCAGTGTGTTTATGCAACATGGAAATAAATACACTATTCCGACACCTTGTCCCCTGCCTCAACATCATAACCATTTCAAATAGGCTTGGCATTTTTAATGGGATAACTTTGAATGCTATGGTCCCATCATCAAATTTTATTTCTTCTTGTGATAAGTGCGTGCCTTGATTGGCCAGAGAATCTGTAGCCTAATTGAGGTTTTTTCTTATATGATAAAATTCAAGCGATCCATTTTTTTTTTCCGCTAACAACTTGATTCAATGAATTATCGGAGGAAGGAATTGATCATCATTCCTTTTGCATTTTATCTCTGGGAGTCTCTAAACATCGACAAATATCGAATACCTTTCGTGAGGGCCAGATCCAATCCCGGCCACGGAGCAAGATACTCACCCTGGTTGTTTGTAGCAACTCCTAAGGCCAAGCGAATTAAGACTCTTTTTCCTCATCAAGGTGAAAGAGAACCCCTCCTGTACCAGCCTCTACAAGGTTTCTTTTCGAAGCACCATCAAAGAATAATTTAAATTTTCCCAAACTTTTTTTCCATATGTGGAAGTCCTCTGGTTCCAACTTGTTTAAATGGGATTGCAGATCTAGTCCTTTGACTCGGAAGCTGCCAACATGATTTGAACACTGCTCCAATTTCAAAAAACCTTGAAGTAACATTCTTTCAGAGAAAAAACTATTTTATCTATTAATTAAATTATGTTAATAATAATAACTAAAATTTTCATATTTTCAATGAAAAGTATAGTAAATAACAATTACAACATTTTAGAGATTTTAAGTAAATATAAGAAAATCATAATATTTCCAAAAGTGGTAGTCTAACCAGATTGCAAATTTGTCAAATCATGAAATTATGGCAATTGCAATAAGATTTTGATAAAATAAGGGCATTTTTTGTAAGCGATCAAACTTCAAAATTTTGAGTGCCCCAAAAAAATTTATTGGCGCTAAATCCATTTCCATCATAAAAAACATGATTCCAAACTTTTTACCCTGAATAAATAAAAAAACTTAACGCCGATAAAAAAAGGGGCAACCATTACATTTTCTAAATTTCAGAAAAAATCATTAAAGAAAACACACCTTTTCAAAGTTCCATACTTGAAAAGTCCATCACTACACTGTGAAATGAAATGAAATGAAATGATATTTTAAGGTCCACGAGACTAAAAATAGTCTATGAGACCATTAATTCCCTGTTTTTCGCTTTTTGCAATTCAGTCCTTTTCCGATTCAAATTGATGATGAATTGACCCAACCTTCCAACAATCCCCTCGCTAAAAAGACAATGCCAAGAAACTAATGCTAACATGTTCTCATAGCTTTCTCTAATGTCTTTTGTTGTCACCTAATCAGAGGGATTGGGTGTACAACTGTAATTAATGTAAATAAATAATAGAGAAGATAGAGAGTCATCGGGAGATGAAACGAATAGTCACTCCCTCTTGTATATAATAATGAACAACCTGAATGAATAATATGAGTTTTGATTTGAGGAGTTACCCCCTAGTCTGACATGGTATCAGAGCAGGCGCCATTTTTTGGTTTCCTTTTTAATTTGTAACTCCTATTTTGTTTTGTCTTTGTTTTGCATATTTTGCAAGCTGACATTTCTGTCAAATCCCTACAAAATCTCATTTATCGTTTAAAACATTCATTGAAGTGCGTTGCATTGGAGCTAGCTGCTGAAGCCGAAGGTGCTGTAATGACTTGGATTTCTTTTGAATAATTGACCGGAGAATCCACAGTTTTATCATTTTTGAACCGACGTTTCGAATCCCAAGTGGGATCCATCTTCAGGATGAGAGAATGATGATGACAGAAGAGCAGCGGAGAGGAAATAAATAGATAGAGGATGGAAATTTTTGGAGAACCACACAAGACTTGGATTTCATCCTGCTCTGAGTATGGTATATATACCCTTTCGCATTGAAGAACCATATATCCTTTTTTGTATTCATATATGTCCTTTTGCATATTCCCTTGAGCCGGATCTCAAGTATTATAAACCCATATATATAAATATCGTCCGCTTTGTTATCACATATCGCAAATCTCTTACCCTGATCAATACCGCTACATGTTTGTGATGCGATCATGCCCTTCATTAAACCCGCTCAGACACAGTTCCCGAGGTTTCACTTTATCTGGCTCATTCTCCACCGTTGATCTCAACCTCTAGATCCAACAACTGACATTGATTTCAGGGGGGGGGAACTACTTGCACGGCGATTACCCGCCCTAAAAGTACCTTTTAATCTCCACCATTGATCATCACCTCCAAATCTGATGGTTTATAGCGATTTCGCGTGCATTAGTTGCACAAGAGTTACCCACCTGATAAGAGCAGTTTCTTTTCTCTCCCCTAGTCGCTATGTGTCAATCGCTTAGTGGAATTGGGCGCTCACCTCTCAATACCACTTACTGTTTTTTATCCGCCCGAAATCCCACTTGTAACTCGAAATCCACCTTTAGCCATGGTTATCACCCCGACTTGTTTTGCTTGCGATAATTGTTGATCGCTTACCATCAACGACCCTCCTCCATTCATCTCCTCCACTCGTCCCCGCCGTTCATCTCTGCCATACAAAACAACAAAAGAACTACAACTATAATCAGACTCTAATATTCCAGTGAACGTTGATTGAATGTTGTTAAGTTGAACATTGTTGGTATAACAATCATTTTACAAGTGAAATTTTGCAGCAACAATGTTTTTCTCCATTGTACACAGATTTTACAATGCATTCAATTATATCTATTGGGGGAGTAGTTCTCAATGGAAAGGAGATCCTGAATGGTCATGAAAAATCCAACACACTCTCATTTTTAATGAGCTATGGAAAGGATGTGTGTTGGAGAAGGAGATGAAGCGTTAGTCTAGCCTACCTCAGACAAGGAGCTCGCCATTTGGGAAAATAAGAACAGCAAAGCCTATGCATTGATTGCAACATTAGTAAGTGAAGATGTGAGTCGACACATTTCACCATTTTCAAATGCATTCGAAGCCTTACAAAAGCTGAAAGAACCCTATGACTCACACTTAGCACTTGAAGTTGTTCAACTCATGATTAAACTCTTCACCCTTGAATTACAAAATAATGATCCTCTTGCTCTTGCATCTGAAGTAAAATCTATAATGCATGATATCAAAGTCACTAAGGTTGAATTGGATATTCCTTTGATCGCTTTTCTCAAGGCACTTTATCCTACTTACTCCAATTATCTTGAGTCATTGCAAGCAAATGGAAATCTCAAAGATATCACCTTTGACTCCCTTGTGAAAAAATTTGTTGAAGGAGAGAAAGATTTTGGAAAGAAGACAGTCCCTGAACCTTCTGAAAACGTTGTGTGCCTTGCTCATAAAGAAAATAATATTGCTCAAGATTCTTCAAGAGGAAGAGGTGGTCGAAGAGGAAGAGGAAGATATTTCAGAGGCAGGGGGCAGACACTCTCAAGGAGAAAAGTCAGATTTGCACTGCATACGCTGCAAAAAAAATGGATCACATGATGCCTCCACATGCAAGTTACCTTGGGACAAAATTGAGCAGCAAAGAAACCAACCCAAAGGTAAAACTAATGACACAGACAAAAGTAAAGCACCTGAATCCACTCATTATGTTGTGGCACAATGTAATATTGGAGTAAATGAAGACTTATTTAATGCTTCACTTGCTTCTTCAAAAAATGAATGGTTACTTGATTTAGGAGCAACTTGCCACATGACTCATAGAAAATATTTTTTTGAAGAATTTACTGACAATGTTGATGGAGGAGTATACTTTGCAAACCAATCAAAACTCAAGCCATAAGCACTTGGCACAATCAGGGTTAAATTGCCTGGTCTTCTAGACTTTCTTCTGCATCATGTTCTATGTCTCCCACAACTGAGGAGAAACTTGTTTTCCTTGGTCCACATCCGCCAGCAAGGTCACTCCATTCATATGTTTGATGGCAAGCTTGAGGTGAGAAAAGAATTTGACCACTCACTTGTCATGACAGGGATAGAAGAAGAAATGCTTCTCAAGCTGTAGGGTACCTCTGCTCGTACACAAAATTTCTCATATAATTCTCATTATGAAGAAGGTACACTTCCATCAAGTTTATTACGACATGCTAGATTTGGACATTTGAACTATGACAGCCTCCGCTTGTTGAAGAAAAAAGTTGTTACTGGTTTGCCTACAATTCCTAGGAAGCTTAAGCAATGTGATGCTTGCATTCTAGGAAAGCATAGTAAATAGTCCTTTCATGATTCACACTCCAGAGCACATAAAAAACTTGAACTCATTCATTTTGATTTATGTGGTCCAATGCCTGTTCCTTCTGCAAATGGAAATAAATATATGATGACATTTTATTGATGACTACACCAGAATGTGTTGGGTTTATTTATTGAAGAACAAATCTGATACTTTTCAAACATTTAAGAACTTTCATACATGGATTGAAAATGATGCACAATCTCATATTGGCTATATTCACACCGATAATGGAAAAGAATACACTTCAAATGAATTTGAAAACTATCTTCGCCAACATGGGATCAAACATCAAACAATTGTGCCTTATAATCGCCAATAGAAAGGAGTAGCTAAAAGAATGAATAAGACAATCTTAAATATGTTACGCTCCATGTTGTTCTTAAAAAATGTAAAAATGATGTTTTGGGCTGATGCAGTTCTATGTGCTTTATATATAAAGAATAGATGTCTATCTAATGCTATTAGAAACAAGACTCCTTATGAAATGTGGTATGGGCACATTCCTTCGGTAAAGCATCTCAGGGTCTTTTGTTCCACCTGTTATGCCTTGATACCAAAGGTACATAGAAACAAACTTGGTGCAAGAAGTCGTAAGTGTATCTTCCTGGGGTATTCAAACACCTCCAAAGCATACCGTCTCTATGATGAAGTCAACAAAAAGTTTGTTGTATCTAGAGATGTAATCTTTCTTGGATCATCCAAAACTGGCAATGTTGTTGAAAGACAACTTGATCGCTTGGATAGATTCACAAATGCAAAATCATTTCAAGAATTTGATAATTAGATTCCACATCTTGAAGGGGGAATTCCTATACTAGATCAACCTGTGGAATCTTCTTTTGAAGCACTCTCTCCCCTACATGAAACTCCAACATCGAATGATACTTTAAGTGACGTGATTGATAGAATTGGGAGACTCAATCTTGATTTAGTCCCAACTCAATCAACGGAGCAGCCTGGACCATTTGGGAAAGGTCCCCCAAAGTGGCTGACAAAGACACTGGAAAGTGTTCATCCTGATGGGGTTGGAAAGACAGGGACTAGAAATTCAAACTGATAAAATGGAGGTAATGTAGATGACTCTGATTCATCTGTTGATATGGATGTTTCTTATGATTGTGAATTCAATTTGATTTTGAACCAACTTCCTTTAAAGAAGCTGCTACTCATGATGAATGGAGAGAAGCAATGCAAAAGGAGTATGATGCCCTGATAAAGAATGGAACTTGGAAGTTGGTTGATCCTCCATTGGGAACTAAACCAATTCGCTGCAAGTGGGTCTACAAGAACAAGTATAAAGCTGATGGTTCACTTGACAAGCACAAAACCAGGCTTGTGGCAAAAGGTTTTGCAAAGAAGGAAGGGGTCAATTATGAGGAAACTTTTTCCCCCACAACAAAATGGGCTACCATCTAGACACTCTTTGCCCTAACAACTCAGAATGGTTGGAAAGTCCATCAAATGGATGTAAAAACTGCTTTCTTTAATGGAGATCTAAAAGAAAATGTTTTTATGCCCCAGCCTGAAGGATTTGCTGTGAAAGGACATGAACATAAAGTATGAAATCCTTGTATGACCTTAAACAAGCACCAAGAGCCTGGTATGAAAAACTGACTGAGCATCTTCTGAAACTCAATTTCAATCATTATGATCTTGGTGATGCAACTTTGTTTGTCAAGAAAGTTGGAAAAACAAGTGTATATCTTGTGGTATATGTAGATGATCTTTTGATGACAAGGAACAATGAAAGCTACATTGCATCCTTAAAGAAGGAATTGAAAAAAGGTTTTGAAATGACTGGTTTGAGCTATGTACATTACTATCTTGGTATCAAAGTAACTCAACATTCGAAGTCCATATTCCTTTCTCAAAAGAAGTACATTGGAGATCTGTTGAATAGGTTTGGCATGACTGAATGAAATCCTATGACTACTCCAATAGAACAAACTTAAAGCTCACATCCATTGAAGGAAAAGAATTTGAGGATGCAACAAAGTATAAACAGCTTGTAGGAAGTCTTAACTACCTAACCACTACCAAACTAGACATTTCATTTGCTGTTGGAATCCTCTCCAGATTTATGCAAAAGCCTTGTAAGGGACATTGGTCTGTTGCAAAAAGAGTTCTAAAGTACTTGAAGGGAACTCAAGACTTTGGAATCAAATATACACATGTGGGCAATTTCAGCTTGATTGGATACTATGATTTAGACTTCGATGGAGACAAAGAAACTGGGGTATCTACTTCAGGTTATGTTATGAGTCTTGGATCATGAGCTGTCTCTTGGAGATCACGCAAACAATTAGCTCCAACAGATTCCATAACAGAGTCAGAATATGTGGCAGCAACTGAGGCAACAAAAGAAATTGTGTGGCTCAGGAAAATTCTTGAAGATTTGCAGGTAAAACAAGTACAATCGACTCCACTCATGATTGATAATACCTTTGAATAAAGTTGGCCAAGAACCCAAAGTTCCATGATCGAACAAAGCACATCAATACTAAATATCATCTGATTCGACACCATGTTGAGGCCAAAACAATCCATCTCTGCCATTGTTCCACTAATGAACAAATTGCAGACATCTTCACCAAAGCACTTGGAAGAGAAAAGCTTCAAAGATTCAGAACGATACTTGGAATCACCAACATCCCTTCATATTAAGGGGGGGGAATGTTGACACTTAATCAGAGGGATTGGGTGTATAGTTGTAATTAATGTAAATAAATAATAGAGAAGATAGAGAGTCATCGGGAGATGAACTGAATAGTCACTCCCTCTTGTATATAATAATGAACACCCTAGATGAATAATATGAGTTTTGATTTGAGGAGTTATCTCCTAATCTGACATCTTTGAATGCATCACATTCCAAAATGAAATGTTTTTTCGATTCTACAACCCTAGACGTGCAAAATGTACACACCCTTTCTTCCCAAGCTTCTTTAAGCCTTTTCCACCGTCTTGTTTCACACCGAAGTTGATGTGAGTTGGTCCTTAATTGAGCAATAAGAACCTTTGCCCTCCACGAAATGCTAGCTCCAATGAACTCTTTTTGTTGTAAAACACACGTAGGGTTGAATTCCTCAATTTAATTTTTCTTCTTTCTACCCAATTCTTCTCCATAACAAAATCTTTTAGCTCCTTGCTATTTGTGGGACAAAAATTGAGGTAGATATTCCTTTTTTGCATCAATGTGTAGTTTTGTTTCATCCATGTTTTCTTTCTTTCACTGATGCCTTCATTGAAGATAACATTAGGCCATCTACCTACTCTCATTTGTTCAATTATTTTTAGGTATCTCATGAGCCGCACCATAGCAATTGCTTCAATGGAAGTTGCTCCTATTACACTCAACATTATCTCATAAGGTAACTTCTTATTTTGAACTTGCTCATGATTAAGCGTTTTTGGATTTTCTCAATTTGTTTCCATTTTGAGATCGAATTGCTGCTAGCCCACAATTCACACCCATATAACATCATTGGACAAACTAGGAGTCCAAAAAGCACTTTAACCGTTTTCCAATCCCATAACTCTGCCTCTCTACATCTGTTTTGAAGAGCATATAATGCTTTCCACCCTCCTAAAATTCTCTTCTTTCTGCAGTCCTCCCAATTGAGTTTGTTGTTGAAATCAATCCCACGGTACTTGTACTCCTTTACTTCTTCAAGAATGTTGTCTTCAAAGAAGAAAGTATGCTGGCTCTGCTTCCTTTTATTCGAAAAAATCATTATTTTGGTCTTGCTAGTATTGACTTGCATCTTCGCTGCTCTATAAAAATGCTCAAGGGCATATAAGTGCATTTGCAATCCATGGGCCAGTTTAGAAATCAATACAATATCATCAACATATAAAAGAAGCTTTATAACAAACTCCCCCAACCGAACACCATCTCCACCTTGCAGATTTAGCCACTCTTCCAATTTATCAATATATAGACCAAAAAGAGTGGGGGATAGAGGGCAACCTTGCTTTACTCCAGTGTCACTTCTAAAGCTTTTTGAAATAACTGCTGAGGTTCTAATTTTGACTTTCACTTTTTCATAAAGTCTATGGACTACGGCTCTATAATGCACAAGAATTTCAAGTTCTTCCATTTTATGCCACAACTTATCCCTTGGGACCGTGTCAAATGTTTTTTTGAAGTCAACAAAGTAGCAAAATACTTATTCTTTGTCCTCCCAAACCTTTTCAACAATGTGTCTGAACGCGATGCCATGATCCACTATGGAATGTTTCGTCCTAAACCCTGCTTGTCCTCTTGCCCTGTTTTCTTTTACTTCTACCCACTTGCTAATTCTGTGTTCTACCATGCTGCCGAAAGCTTTGCAAACAAAAGATTGATCCTAATTGTTCTATAGTTGGATGGATTATTAACGTCTTCACTTTTAAAAAAAGGTATTGCTAAGCTAATTGTTTAGTGTCTTGGAAAACCTTGGTGAATGATGTTGTTGAATATTTGCATGATATAGGATGCAATAGCGTTAATTCCCATTTTAAATAATGTCAAATTTGCGGTAATGCACTCAGCCAAGTCAGGCCGATGCTTAATTTTCAAGAAAAGCGTTCCCAACAAGATTTTGTAAGCTTTCATAGAAGTCGCTGTGGTCCCCCGTTCAAGCAAACATACTGCTTAATTTTTGTGATCATCGCGGGCAAACGCTTCCGTTTTCTTCAAAAGTCATGCCAGTGGCCACCAAGGTGTCCATGTGGACCTTGGAAAATCGTTCGCTCACAGTTTGTGGCGGGACTTATTCATTCCAAAGAGGCGCTCCTGTATTATAAGCGTTCGATGGGAGCGATGTCTTCCCGTAGACGGTGTTGAGCCGAACGTCAAGAAAAACTATATGCTTTATTATTATGAAATAATGATCGGAATGATAGAGGCTTCCGGAATCAAATCGGTCATTTGATGAACTGGATTAGGTGCTATAGATCACACTTCATCCATATCCGATTAACTCAATTCTATCACGTGGTTGCATAGCTGCAATTCTGCTAGCGAAAATAGATACTTCTGTCGCATTAAGCTTCTCCTTCCCATATTCTTCAAGTAGTTTTAATACAGTCCATAATGCCACTGGCCTCAATTGGGTCAGGGCACCTTTGCAAGGTATGGGAAATCAAAACCCTAGGGAAGAGCAGGGATGCCGAGGCCAGAAAGCTTCTAGAAGATGTGGCTAAACAGGTCCAGCCCATTATGATGAAGCGCAAATGGACTGTGAAGGTCTTATCAGAATTCTGGTATTCCATTAACACGTTTTATCTTTTCATTTTTTTGTCTGTTGGGTTGCTGGGTTACTTGCACCCATGAATTTTGATTCAATTTAGTTTAGTTTGTAGCAGTTTCGAATATTTAAATAGAATTTTTGGATACACATGGCTGTCTGAGAGTTCAGAGTCTAACTTATGGATAGAGACAGACTGAAATTCTGGGATATGGATGTATGTCCTGGAATTTAAAGCCTCAGTCTGGGATAGTTTAGTTTTTTTTTTTCTTTGTTGATAAATTTTTGTAAATTATTTTTCTTTTTATTTTTTGGTTGGAGACAATCTTTTTAGTTTAATTTGTGTTTTCTTTTTGAACATTTGTTGGATTTTAGAAAGATTATGTCATGTATGTTGTGGATCGATTGCAGTCCGCGTAATCCATCTCTTTTAGGACTCAATGTTGGAGGAGGTGCAGAAATTAAAATTAGATTGAGGAAGCCTAACAGAGAAATGGAGTTCTATCCGTATGAGTCCTTGCTGGGCACTATGTTGCATGAACTCACGCATAATGAACACGGTCCACACGACGCCAAGTTTTACAAGCTATTGGATGAGATCACCAATGTAAGTCTGAAACAAATTTTGTGATTTATGGAACTTAGAAGATTCGAAATGATTTTGAGTTAATGGAAAACTGTTTTGAGATAGCTTAAATTATGTCAAAGTATATCAGCACTGCTCTCTACGAGATGCTATTCTTTTCTAAATGGTATATTACTACATTGTCTGGGCTTTTGAACTAGTGACCAGCTGTGGTAAACTTGTTTGCGCTTTTCAAATAGGTTGGGTCATCGGCACATTTAATATCGAAATTTCATTTTATTATTTCTACGAGGTTAAAATATCACCTCTATTTCAAATAAGGGATTTTTGTGTTGATGCTGAAATTTTAGGCTTTCAACTTATTAGTAATGGAAGTTCGTGACGTTGATGTGATGCAAAATTCTTCTTAACTCCATGCTTAAGATCAAATGGAAAGGCTAGTATTTTATCTATACCTCTGAACAAATGAAGTAGTTCTGATTTAGTGCACAAACCTGTGGGAACCCTTGTTAACTCGAGGTCATTACTTCCTTTCCCATTGATATACAATATCACCCCAGTCATGCTAGGAAATCTAAAGAATTTGGGACCTTTATCTCATTGACCACACACTGAATTGCATGTAATAGAGATGTTTTTGATGATACCACTCAAAGTGATACTGAAGGTGTTTTAGTCATTCTCGTATAGGGTGCTTTTGGATGATTTCATGTATAACCTTAAAACTTAAAGGTAATTATCATGTCTGATTTTGTAGGAATGCGAGGAGTTCCCATTGATCTACCATATCACCCAGTCATGCTAGGAAATCTAAAGAATTTGGGACCTTTATCTCATTGACCACACACTGAATTGCATGTAATAGAGAT
>APFE030027985.1:0-16271 GCA_000404065.3 Pinus taeda | reverse complement strand
AGTGACCACAAGTAACTTTTTTAAGATGAAACTCGCGCCTTTTGACCTTTACAGGAGTACGCACCCATCCCTTGGCTTACAGAGTGTAAAAGTATGCAGGTACAATGAGCTTCGGATGCGTACACGCAGGCAAGGTAGAGAGATCCTGCGTACCCAGAGATAAACATGTTTTTTAATGACTTTCTCTCTTTTTTGAAGTTTGACATGGAGAGCAGAGGTATAAGGCTTGACAAGGAGGGTAATATGACTATTGATGGAGCCATATTAACTGCAGATAGTCATGGTGACAAATTTCAGTGTAACCATGTCGAGGTGACCCGGACATGGTTCTTCCACAGGGAGAACAATGGGACGACAAAGGTATATTCATTTTTCACAGTTGTTAATTTATCTATGTTTTTGTATTTTAGACATCGTGTTCAAAACTGACAGTACAATTTTTCAAATGCAGACGTGGGTCCACAGCATCCAGCCAATCTCTGGGCTTTTGAGCGAAGACATCCAGTTGCACCACTACCGTGGAAGAACCATGTCCGGGTCACCTTGACAGGAAAATTTGGTCACTAGGCATTAGGTCTAGGGTTTGCTTTCACTCCTTTCAAAGTTTCCCAAATGTTGGTCCATGTCACCATTCAGCTGAGTCTATCATCATTCAGAAGGTTTTCATCATCATGTCAAGTTCCACTGGGTCATTTTACACCTTATTCACGCTTTAGTTGTGCCTAGGTAAGGTTCATGTCCCTCTCCTAGGGTTTTGAAGGAAATTTCTCTTGGATGACCAAATCATCAGTAAAACTTATATCCATATGTTCATATACCTTCCCCTATCCTTCATGTACCTTATTAAACACTTCCCATCACTGAGATCCCCCAAATTCCTCATTTTTGCACAAACCCTAGTTTCTTACCACAACTTGGCAATTTTCTAGGCTAGGCCTGTGTTTTGCCCTTTTGGACTCCTTCCCCTCACTCGATCTCTGCGATTCCACTTTCCCCTGCTTCCTAACATTCCTCCCTACTTCCAAAAATTTCCCCAAGAATTTAGAAGCCCCTTATCCCCTTCATTTTGCTTCATTTCGATAAAATCCCTTGTTTCACACATCGGGATAAGCTTCACTCAAAAGATGTTCCAGAGCAATCAAAGATGAATTTTGAAAAAAATGAGAGATTTTTTGTCCACAAAAGGCTAAGGAAGAAACACCTCCTTCACTTTTTACACAGGTATCATGGTTTTAGAGAAATGTCAAAAATACAATCGCCTCGGGGGAATTGATGCACCTTTGAAGTGACCTTGGGAAAATCAAGTTTTCTCCTATCTTGGTTGGCCAAATAAATTTCTTGATGAGTCAAAGTATAACTAGACAAAACTATCTTTCCAATGAACTATCATGAGCTTAATTTGGAGTTGAGGAAGGCATTCAAAAGTTGACTGCAACAACCTTGAGGCAGCCTCATTTGGCACATTTTTACCAGTCTTGGGAGATTTGACTTTTGACAAGGCAAATGAACTCCAAATTGACAAATTCCAGTTGGGTGGAAAATTAGACTCAAATACCTTTCCAACGAGCTATCCTACGTTTGATTTCGACACCGGGAGGGCCTCCAAGAGCCTCCTGCAAAATTCACTATGTAGCGCGCTACGCATTGGAGGTGCGCAACCCATACAATAAGGCACGCGACGCATTGGGTGCGCGCGGCGCACTGGGCTTCATTTCCCAGTGTAAATTTACACGTGTGCAGTGCATAGGGAGTTCACGGTGCACTGGGTGATGAGCGCGGCGCACACAGTGGGGAGCCCGAAATTGGTTTGAAAACTCATCAAATCACCCAATCTTCACATCAATTTTCCAGGTAGGCTCGCCTCCATTGATTTTTCTTAGTTTTTGATGGTGAATGTGGTGGGTTCATGGCTCATGCCCATTGAAACAAGACTTTGGAAAACCTCCCTCTTGCCAATAAGAAACATTGCTTAGGGTTTTGAAAACAGTGTTGTCACCAAGGTCTACCCTTTTCCTCACTTCTCGCTGTCTCCCATTCCCAAAGTAACTCATCAAACTTCCTCATTAATCCCCTCATAATCCTATCATATGATCCCATACCCCCAATTCCTATTTTACAAAGTCCCAAACCCAAACCCTAGTCCATATACTATACCCTATCCCAGCAGTCTCTCATTTCCCTTTGGCACACATTTTCCATTGAAACAAGACGCCAAGTTCTCATTTTTCATTCTCAACAAACCAAACATACACTTGGCATAGACTTTCAACACCATGGAGGCGGACATCGATACATTATATGACCAAGACAGAGATTGCACCACTGATCTGCATACACCAGGAGGACATTGAAGCGTCGTGAAACACCTGATCCACTCCGGATTTTGGGCGAGGCTTCGTTGGCTGGGAATGATACATGATGGAGGATCTTCGTTGTGAATTTGAGCAAATTCGAAGAAATTTTTGTCATTTTTAAAAATTTTGGCCTAAAAACAGGTTTTTCAGCTCAACGCGTAGCGCGTTGACGCGCGCGCTTATGATTGGGACACTTGCTAGAGGAAAACTTTATAGTTTTGGATTTGTCATGGTAATTTATGCATGCTCTAGTATGGCCAAGGCATTTCATCAAGTTCTAGATGATCAAAAGGGCCAAAAACACCATGAAAATCACCTTTCTGCCACCTTTTGCACCAGCTAGAAGTACTTCTGGGTGAATGACATTTTGAAGGGGCAAATGAGCTCCAAATTGGGAAATTCCACTTGGGCTGGATAGCACACATCCAGGGATTTCCAACCAACTATCATGAGCTCAATTTGGATGCCGGGAAGTGCCACAAAATCAGGCCAAAAGGCGCACGATGCATAGAGCTCAAGCGCGCGGCGCATTGAGATTTTTGGTCAAATTTTCACTGTTCAGCTTAGAAATTCACCCAGGTTTGACTAGTTTTGCTTATTGATACTACTCTTGACTTTTCATGATGTAATTTAATAAATATGATGTAATTTTGGCACATTTTTACTTGTTCTAGAGGATTCATTCACTAAAAGGTGAAAATTAAATGAATGAATCAGTTTCCTAGCATATAAGGGTAAGTTGTTTGACTACCTAGATTTCAGTTCCTTGTTTAGAATTAGTTCAAATAGCTCCTAGAATGATGAGCTCGACCCCTAGAGGCAAGGAAAGGGGTTAGGATGGTCATATGATGTAATTTCTCAATCTTTTCAGAGGTTGGGAGAGTTGGACGCACTTGGGATTGCTTTGGCATACTATTTACATATTTTCTCTGCCATTTTTTGGTAGGAAAGGAACCAGGTTTGCAGCTCTAATGGATCCATTGTGGCTTTATGTTTTGATGGTGTGCTCTTCGTAATTTGTAAGTTGTTATGTGTAATAGTTTCCTTCTTTCATCTTCTACAATTGAAACAAATGAAGGTTAAGGTGAATCCATCGATGGGTTATTACTCTGCCCTTTAGTTGTTTGTTTTCCCCATGTTTTCATCTGTTTTAGGAGAATCCTTTGAAAGCTTCTTGCTCTCCTTAGCTCCTCACCAGTCTGATCTACCATTCATTCCCTTTTGAAAGCATCAAGACGATCGCTCTACCTTGCCCCAAATAGACCTCTGCAAAAACTGTGCCTCATCCCCAAGCCCAAATTTTCCTTTCCTTGTTTCAACACAAAAACTCCTAAAAACTAAAATCAAACCTTTGTACTGCATATCTAGCCTAAAATTAGCTTTTTTCTTAGTCAGCTCGAGCCTCATCGATTATCTTTGCCGAGATTGACCTAGAGAGATCCCTCTCCTGTCCTTGTAGGACTAGCTACGAGGCTGAGCGTGGTTTGATGTAGCCTTGAGTTTTACCTTATTTCAGCCTAAGGTAGATTTGAGTGCTAACAGGAGGCTCAATGATTTAGATTCCTCGCTCAATATCTTTCTTGAGGTTCCCATGACTTTCCTTTTAATGTTGATTTTGTCTTTTGACTTGATTAGAGATGTCTTTTAACTTTTTTGTTTGCATATTTGAATTCTCTTTCCTTTGCTTGCCTTTTACTTTGAGTAGCTTGATTTTTGCTTCCTTTACATTGGTCCAACAGTCACCTTTTTCATTTTTAAATGTTTACATAGGACCCACACATTTCGCCATCCTCTCCATAAATGAACCATGGTCGTAGATAGCCAATTCCTTCCATGCTTTAATAGTTTTAAAAAAAATTATGCTGCATGGAAAGTATAAAATATGTTGAGAAATTTGAGCCTTTGTTGACTTTTGAACCCCCAGGACCCTAATTGGGATCCACAAATTTCCTTAGGAATTGTGAAATGTTGGAAAATGTGAGATTTATTTACAGGCTGAAGAACTATGACATGATGAATATACCATGGCCAACTATTTCCTATAGAATCAATAAGACAACCATGTGGGGAATAAATAGGTGCATTGGGATTTAGGGGAAATGAATGGAAAGTCACAATAACTAATCACCTTTATAGGGCTAGACATTGAGTGTTCCCATAAATCATGAGTCTTGATAGTTCCAGTACCATAATTCCAACATACCACCTTAGGAAATAAAAATTCCCATTAAGTTAGCGAGTTACCAGCCACTAGGGGGATGTCAACAATGCCATAAAACTAAGCACCATGAAGATGAAGCTAAGAAAACCAACCATAACTGTCTACCATTAGGGATCTAGGACACACTCTCACATAATCATCATCCCACAAGGATTTTTAGGGGTCTATACTTGAATTCCTTGGGCTTACAATTATGATGCCAAAAAATGAATCTATGCATATTCACCACTATGGAAAGAGGGGTAACAAACTCCATACAACTCTCAAGAATATGGATGTTATATCCTAAGTCACCATCCACCATCCTTAATTCAAGACCAACTACTTTAATTTATTGTATCAAAGAGAAACTTGGACCATTGATCATGAAGTACAATCAAGGGTGGAGATAAACCAATCCATAAAGGTTGATAATGAGGTCATAAATAAATAAGGTTGAAGTAGTGGATAAGAATTACCAATGAGAGTAGGTTATCATTACCTAAGACAATTTTCATCAGCAGATAAATCCCAAAAATATCTCCATGTGTATATGTGCATAATACAAAAGTATAGTGAGGCAATATTACATGTACAAGTGCTCCATAAATTATCATCATTATGACACTAGGTACAAAATTATATCAAGCATTGCTAATCACTAAAGTCCCCCCCTGCAAATTTGGAGGATTAAGGACCAACACATCTCATTAGGCTAGATTTTTATAGATAGATACAAATATAGTTTGGGGGTTCGTTCCCAAGGAGACTAGTTGCATGATTGATTTAATGATGGTTAATATACATCTTTCACACAGATTAGAGAGAATTTATATTTTTAGTAGGTTCCCTATTTTGTAGGAGATAAAATTCCAAGGATGGTACAATAATATTTATCACATATCCAGAGTCCTTGTGAACTCAGGATTCTAGTGAGGCTTTTTCGAGTGACATGCATGGAACTTTTTATTTTTAGCAGGTCTTACCTAGGGACTTGCATGTTATAGATAATGATATATTTAGAATCCTTTTGATATTCTGAGTTCCATGAGCTACTTATGGGCAACATGGAATAACTTTCTATTTTTACTAGTACTTGCATGCCAATTTTGATTACAGACTTAGATTCCTTACTAAAAGATGAATTTGATGAGTATTATTTCATGGGATTCAAAGGAATTTTTATGTTTATTAGTGGTCACATGTTAGGTTTTATTATACATGTAGGTTCCCCACTGCATTATGAGTCCAATGGTTTTCATCCAAATTTGAGACAATTATATTTCTAACAATCTTAACATGGTAGTGCTAACATCATATCTAGGTTCCCCATCATATTCTGAGTTTAATGAGTATAATATTGTGGTCATGTTGTGATTTTTCTATTTTTGGCAGTGCCTACTTTTAGGCATGCTATATATGGTAGGGTCCCCTTAATTATTCCAGACATTTGATACCTTTTCCTATTTTTAGGGGGGATTCTATTTTTGACATATATATTTTTAACGGTATGAGGTGGAAGTCTAATGAGTTGAAACATGGTAGAAATTGAGAGTGTATAGGTGGTGTAGATTTGGAAGCATCACTAATGACATGGAAAATGATGAGTTGACATGGAAATTGTGAAAATTTATTTTTCTCTCTCCTTGTGCATTTTCCTTTTCTAAATTTTCTCTTATTTCCCCTTCTTATTCCCTGGTTTCTATCCTACTTTATGTCCAATTTTTTCTCTCACTCATCCCCCTAATCTTATCCTATTTTCCCTATTCTTTCTCCTAAATTCAAAAAAAAAAAAATTCCTCTCAATAAAAGCCATGTCCAATAAGAAAAAAAAGAGTTAAGGAGATAATATAGAAAAAACCAACTTGAATTGCTAAAATTAACAAGGAGTTTTTTTATCATGAGAAAGTTTTTCCAAGTCAAATTTGCTAAATTAGTGACAGAGCTTTTTTTTATCTCATGCTAACTCCAAGATGCTTTAGTTCAATTCAAGAGAGCCCCCCTTAAATCATTACTCAAAGCTTAGTTGATCCAACGATGCAAAGTAATGCCCATCTATGGAAAAATTGACCTCTCCTCTTCCATTCCACAAATTGCAAAAGTAAAAGCTATTCAAATGAGTGGAAGGCCAACCTTCCAAACTTGAATTATCTAGAGCAAGAACAAGCAACCATACTTTCTTCTCACACTCTCTTTGTTTCCTAGATCTTATTACTATGTATTTGGGTATCATTATATTCAAGTTCTATTATAGCCATCACGGTTCATCTAATCTTTTGGCTCTCGCAAAATAAAGTCAATTTTTATCCACTCACCCTAGTTTGTTTGGTTCGGCATTATGAAAACCATTAATATTTTTCAACCATTTATTTTGGAAATTAACCACTTAGATACACTTTCTTATTGCATTAATCTTCCACATAACACGTTGATATGCAAAAGTCTATTCTACATATTAAATTTATGAATTTTCACCTACTTGTTTGGCCACTAACTTGCTACTCAAACAACCTTTATCTTGTTGTTTTTCAAGTGTTTTATCACATATTTATAGGTTATAACAGTAGGTACAAACATTAAGGACACCCCCCTAAGGTTGAAAAACAGTAGCCCAAATGGAGAGAAGGATTTGCTAGTGATTGATAGGGAAGATTTTCCTAGATGTTCATTGATTTTTACTACTAATTTTAATGTTTAAATTAGCTCTAAGGGTGTAAACATTAGTGATAACAAATTGACATTATTCATGGGGACATCGAATTATCACCATTACTATAACATTGATGAGATTTTTTTTAAATTGTGAGTGCTAATATGATCCTATGATCCTTAATCCTATGATATGATCCTCGAAGTGTTGATATGATCTTATGGTTCTTGTGGAAAAATTAGAGGAAATATAACAAGAAGAATGAACTTGACCAAAGGCCTAGTTAGATAAAATCAAAGGACTATGGCCAAATGTTGAGATTAGAAATGAAGCTCTGATACCAAATGAGATGAGAAAATGAAAATATCCATGTGGATGAAGAAATAGTATATATGTGTTGAGTAAAAATGATATGATTGTGTACGCACTAGTGTTGTATGGGAAAAAGGCGAAGTTCTAGTATTTCATAGATGAGGTAAGGACAAGGGGGAGGTGCTAAAATTGCATAATAGGAGTCAATTCCAATATAGTGCTGAGTGACTAAAAAAAATAGGGGGCTCATTGATATAAGATCCATTTAGGGATCGTATGGAGGATTTGATATCAAACTGGGATTTGATAGATGTGGCTCTGAAGGTTGGTAAATACACTTGGACAAATACAAGATCTGGGGAGGCCCATATAGCAGTGATATTAGAAAAAATTTTGTTACATAGTGGCTATCTCCTTAAAGGCCTCGATTTCTCATATGTTATCATCTCAAATGGTATCTCAGTTCACCACCCCATAATTTTGCGGATAGATAAACCGATAAACTACGAGACGATTCCTTTTCATTTTAATGTAACTTGGGTTCAAGAAGAAGGAGTGTAGGATCTCATTAATAAGGCATGGAAAATCATAGTCCAAGGCTCCCCGTATTACATATGGGAATCTAAGCTCCACAATGTTAAAAAATATCTCAAGAAATGGCTAAAGGAAACATTCTAGCCTCCGTGGAAAAAGAGAAAGATCTACTTTGATCAGTTGGAAAATCATTACAAATTGACATAACACATGTCAATAGAAGACTGACATCTACGAAAGGAAAGAGAGATGACTAAGGATATATTTTCTTCTAGAAAATAGGAGGAAGCACTATGGCTACTCAAATCCAGGAGCCTCTGCCTAAAAGAAGGGGATCTAAACACTACCTTCTTTCACAAGTAGGTGAAAGAAATGGAGGTAATAAATAGGGTGAAATAAAGAAAATATAACAAGAAGAATGAAGTTGACCAAAGGCCAAGTTAGATATAATCAAAGGAGTGTGGCCAAATGTTGAGATTAGAAATGAAGCTCTGATACCAAATGAGATGAGAATGTGAAAATATCCATGTGGATGAATAAATAGTATATATGTGTTGAGTAAAAATGATATGATTGTGTATGCACTAGTGTTTTATCGGCAAAAGGCAAAGCTCTAGGATTTCATAGACGAGGTAAGGACAAGGGGGAGGTGCCAAAATTGCATAATAGGAGTTGATTTCAATATAGTGCTGAGTGACTAAAAAAAATATGGGGCTCATTGATATGAGATCCATTTAGGGATCGTATGGAGGACTTGATATCAGACTGGGATTTGATAGATGTGGCTTTGAAGGTTGGTAAATACACTTGGACAAATACAATATATGGGGAGGCCCATATAGTGGTGATATTAGACAAATTTTTGTTACATGGTGGCTAACTCCTTAAAGGCCTCGATTTCTCATCTGCTACCATATCAAATGGTATCTCAGATCACCACCCCATAATTTTGCAGATAGATAAACCGATAAACTACGGACTGATTCATTTTCATTTTAATGTAACTTGGGTTCAAGAAGAAGGAGTGTAGGATCTCATTAATAAGGCATGGAAAATCACAGTCCAAGGATCAGAATATCCAGGAATATCAAGGAAATTAATCATTCGTAATTTGTAGATGAAACGCTCCTTCTTGGAGGGGCATCCAAAATCATTTATTTTCATTTCAAAGAGGTTCTAGATTGCTACTTGAGATTATTTGTAGGTATGGTGAACAAGAAGAAAATCTTGATTCTGGGATGGAACAAATCTGAAATCACTCTGAATGAAATCTCTTATTCAAAAAATTCAAAAAAGGTGGTTAAATGTAGTTTGGAAAACAATTCTCATCAAATTTGTTTTATCTTCCCTCCCCATTGTTAGGTGTATGTTTTATTCTTTCCATGACTAGCCCCACACGTGAATCCTGGGATCACAAGGGGGATGACATCCCCCCCTGTTGAGGGGTTTTAGGGGGGCGGTATCCCCCCTTTACAAGGTCCAGGGCAGTGCCCCTAAATTTTTTTTTTGAACCCTATATTAGGTGGGCAGGCCTACCTATGGTTTTTTGCATGGATTTTTCACACGGTTTTGGGCATGATAGTTTTCTGCCCATGGTATCTTGTAGATCTGGTAAAGGGAACTACATTTATGTTCTAATCTATGGTTAATGGATTGGGTTTTATGGATGCTTCGACATGTATATATATGAATTGTAACACTAAAAGGAACATAATGAAAAATCAATCTGGTAGTCTTGGTTTTGGGATCCAGGGAAAAATCTCTATGTATATTTGTTTTATGTTGTATGCTCTTGCCATTGTTTATTGTCTGCTTTTAAGAGTGTGTTTGCAGGTAATTTCTATACAGGGTTAAAACCTACATTTGGTATTAGAGTTGTTCAACTTTAAGGGCGCCTTTGCTGCTAAGGGGTTTTTCTCAAACCTGTGGTAGACCTTGTTTGGTGGGAGATTTGTGGGATAGATTCTTGCGGTGAAATAAGATGATGAGTAGTGGAAAGATAGAGATTGAGAATTTTAATGGTCAAAGTTTTGAGTTGTGGAAACTCAAGATGGAAGATCTGCTAGTGGATAAATATCAGTGGATCGTGGTAGATCCGGGTAGTAAATCAACAACAATGTCATATGAAGACTAGATGAAGTTGGATCAGAAAGAAAAGAGCGCAATACAGTTGTGTATCTCAAATTCAATATTGTTGAATGTATCAAGGGAAGTTACAAAGAATGCTTTGTGGGACAAGTTAGGGACTTTGTACCAATCTAAGTCTCTAGTGAACAAATTGTTCCTATGGAAAAAGCTATAAAACCTGAGGATGAATGAAGGAGACTTAGTGAAAGAGAATATTAACACCTTTAATACTACATTAATTTAGTTGTTATCTGTTGATATTAAAATTTCATATGAAGATAAGTGCACCAGTCTGCTGTGTTCTCTACTAGATTCATGGGATAGTCTAGTTGTTGCAATAGATAACAATACAAATACCTTGAAGTTTGATGAAATAGTCTCATCCTTGCTGTTAGAGGAGATGAGATGAAAAAATATGGAGGGAAATAATGGAGATGCATTGTCTATATGAGGATAGTCATAGAATGGAAATAAAAATAAGTCCTCGAGTGGGATATATAAATCTAGAGGGAGATCTAAATCTCT
The DNA here is from genome assembly GCA_000404065.3 of Pinus taeda. Lineage (NCBI taxonomy): Eukaryota > Viridiplantae > Streptophyta > Pinopsida > Pinales > Pinaceae > Pinus > Pinus taeda. The sequence continues at coordinate 5,569 of APFE030027985.1, read as the reverse complement.
AGGAAAACCTATAAAGGTGTGCTGGAAATGCAGAAAGGAAAGGCACTTCAAAAATGATTGTAGATCAGAATCTCTTGAGAAACGAAATGGATCTGATGATGCTCCTTCTACAAAGGTGAAAGAAACCTTAGATGAAGGTGGGGATGTGTACTTGGCTTCTTCTTCAAGTACATATGTAGATCATGAGGCATGGTTTCTTAACTTAGGTGCATCCTTTCACTTCACTACCCACAGGGATTGGTTTTGTGAATATGAGAAATATGATGGTGGTGATGTCTTCTTAGGGGATGACAGGAAGGCTAGAATCACTAGTCGCGGAAAAGTCAAGTTGAAGTTGCAAGGTGGAAGGATTAGAACACTTCCAGATGTTCTGCATATTCTTGCATTGGCCATAAATTTGATTTTTGGAAGGAAGATGGATGATGCAGGTGTAAAAATGGTGTTTGAGAAAGATACCTGCAAGATGGTTTGGGGAGCACTGGTATTGATGTAGGGAGTTCGGATTGGAACTTTGTACAAGCTTCTAGGTAGCACTATTATTGATGGGTGCAACAGTTCTGTGGTTCCTGAAAGTGGAGCAAAAAACCTTGTGTCTCTGGAGAAAAGACCATGCTATGGCATCAAAGGCTTAGACATATTGGAGAGAAGGGATTTCCAATACTTCATGGTAATGTTACGGTAGAATTTATGTCTAATTTGTCTCTAGATTTCGATTTCTGTGAACATTTTGTATATGGGAAGAAAAATTGGGTGAATTTCACCTCTGGCGCTAAGAGGGTGAAAGGGATATTAGAGCTTTTGCATAGTGATGTGTTTGGACCTGTGTCGGTTCCATCACTGGGTAGGTCTGTGTACTATGTATCATTGATAGACTACTTCTCAAGGAATACATGGATATATTTCCTCAAGAAGAAATTTGAAATCTTTGAGAGTTTTAAATAATTTAAGGCTCTGGTGGAAAACCAAACATAGAAGAAGATAAAGGTGCTGAGGATAGATAATGGTGGAGAGTTTTGTAAGAAAGAATCTAAAGAGTTTTGTAAGAAGTGTGGTATAGCATGACAAAATACTACTCCATACACACCTCAACAAAATGGATTTGTAGAAAGAATGAACAGGATGTTGATAGAAAAGGAAAGAAGCATGCCTAGTGTTGACAGGTTAGGACAGGAATTCTGAGTAGAGGTGGTGGAGACTGCATGTTACCTGGTTAATATATCACTTTCATCACCGTTGGAGGATAAGTCTCCACAAGAGATATGGAATGGTAAGAAACCCTCTCTTTCATATCTGGGGGTATTTGGCTATGATGCATATGTACATGTTCTAAAGGAGAAAAGAACCAAGTTGGATAGTAAATCTGAAAGGTGCATCTTTATTGGGTATAAGGATGGCTTAAAAGGTTATAAGATTTGGAACCCAGAAACAAGGAAGGTTGTGTACAACCAAGATTTAGTGTTTAGAGAGGTGAAATGTATTATTAAACATGAATTCCTACCAAAGGAACCTAAGAAGATAGAGTTTGAGCTAAAGGAGGAAGAATCAAACTCTACAACAGAAGAGGAATCAGAAGATGAAGAGCCACACGCTCCAACTATGGGAAGATCAATTCGAGAAAGAAGGAAACCAGAAAGTTATAGTCCATCTTCTTTCTATTAAAATTTTTCTTTATCTATTACTGATGATGATCCCAAAACTGTCAGGCAAGTAGTAGATTCACAAGATGGAAAACTCTGGAAATATGCCATAGTTGATGAAATGGAGTGAAATGTATTGTTAAACATGAAGTCCTACCAAAGGAACCTAAGAAGATAGAGTTTGAGCTAAATGAGGAAGAATAAAACTCTACAACATAAGAGGAATCAGAAGATGAAGAGCCACACACTCCAGCTATGAGAAGATCAATTCGGGAAAGAAGGAAACCGGAAAGTTATAGTCCATCTTCTTTCTATTAAAATTTTTCTTTATCTATCACTGATGATGATCCCAAAACTATCAGGCAAGTAGTAGATTCACAAGACGGAAAACTCTGGAAATAGACCATGGTTGATGAAATGGCATCTTTACACAAAAATGAGGCTTGGGATCTGGTGGAGTTACTGGCAAGAAGGAAACCCATTGGAATAAAATGGGTGTTTAAGAAGAAGATGATTGTTGAAGGCAAGGTGGAAAAATATAAAGCTCGATTGATAGTAAAAGGTTATTCCCAGGTGTCGGGAATCGATTTTGGTGATATTTTTCTCCTATTGCCAAGGTAGCTTCTATTAGATTACTTTTATCTATTGTTTATGCTTTTGATTTTGAGGTAGAACAAATGGATATGAAGACAACATTTATTCACGGGGATCTAGAAGAAGAGATCTACATGAAGCAACATGAAGGCTTTGCGGTGAAGGGTAAGAAAGAATTGGTATGCAGGTTAAAAAAGTCTTTGTATGGGTTAAAACAATTACCAAGGATGTGGTATAAAAAATTTGATACATTTATACGGGGACTTGGCTTCACCAGAAGAAAAGAGGATCACTGTGTGTATTTTAAATCAATTGGTGACCGTGTTATTTATTTGATCTTGTATGCGAATGATATGTTGCTGATTGGAAATGACAAAGAAATTATCCAAGATTTGAAGACCCAATTGTCCTCCAAATTCGACATGAAGAATCGCGGTGCTGCAAACTATATTTTAGGATGGAAATTAAATTAGATCGGGAAAAGAGGAAGCTCTGGTTAAACCATAGGAATTATGTCGAGACAATACTTCAGAGGTTTAATATGCATGATAGTAAACCGGTGAAGGTTCCTATTCCTGTAGGTGTAAATTTATCTTTTGAATAGTGTCCCAAGACACAAGGAGAGAAAGATGACATGTCTTGTGTTCCATACACAAGTGTAGTCAATAGCTTGATGTATGTAATGGTCTATAATAGACCAAACATTTCACATGCAGTGGGATTATTAAGCAGGTTTAGGTCAAAACCAAGAAAGAAGCATTGGACAACAGTGAAGCAGGTTTTCAAGTATTTTCCTAGCACTAGTGATTATGATTTGTGCTACCAAGGTAGACCAGGATTGGACAAAGTTTTGGACATCCATGGCTTTTTTGATGCAGATTGGGCTGGAGATATGGATCAAAGAAGATCATAAGTGGGTATCTTTTTAACCTATTTGGAGGTGAAGTCATTTGGATGAGAAAGAGACAGTCTATAGTGGCGCTTTCCACTATAGAGTCAGAATACATGACAACCACTTATGCAAGCAAGGAAGAAATTTGGTTGTAGAGATTATGTTCAAGTATGGGGTTAGTATAATGAGTTATAAGGGTAGAATGTGACAACCAAAGTGCAATTTTATTGGTAAATAACCATGCTTATCATTCAAAGACAAATCACATTGATGTTTAGTATCACTTTATGAGGGATATGGTTGAGGACAAAAAGGTGTTGTTGGTAAAGGTGGACACTTTAAAGAATACTATAGATGCATTGACGAAGTCTTTGAGTACTGAGAAGTTTTCTTGGTGTAGAGAAACAATGGGCATTGAAGGGTTGAACCAATGACTAAGCTCTCTTGTGACCCCCTTTGTTGAAAAGAAAACAAAAAGTGGGAGAATGTTGGGTGTGTGTTATATTCTTTCCATGACTAGCCCCACATGTGAGGCTGGGGGGTTAGAGGTGGGGTGGATAACCCCCCCTTCATTGCATTGGGTGTAGCCGGGAGGGGGGATGTCACAGGGGGTTGGCAACCCCTCCTATCAAGGGGTTTGAGGGGGTGATAGCCCCCCTCTAAAGGGTCTAGGGAAGCACCCCGAGAACTCTTTTTTTGGACCCAATATTAGGTGGGCAGACCTACCTTTGGTTTTGTGCATGGTTTTTGCACATGGTTTTGGGCATGATGGTTTTCCACCCATGGTATCTTGTAGATCTGATCAAGGGAACTACGATTATGTTCTAATCAATGGTTAATCGATTGGGGTTGATGGATGCTTCGACATATATACATATGTATTGTAACATTGAAAGGAACATAATGAAAATCAATCTGGTAGTCCTAGTTTTGGGATCAAGGGGAAATATCTGTGTATATCTATTTTATGTTGTATGATCTCACCATTGTTTATTTTCTATTTTTAAGAACTTATTTCAGGCAATTTCTGTACAGGGTTAAAACCTATATCCATATGTATAGGCTCTAGCCTTTTGGCTCCTAAAAACATAATGCATAGTATTGATTTCATGATCAAAAAATTCTCGTGGCAAGGAGGAAAAGATAATGAGAAACAATATCACTTGGTAAATTGGAACATAGTCATACTTCCAAAAAAATGAGGAGGATTACCAATAAAAGATCAAGAATGTATGAATCTAGCCCTTGGAGCCAAATTGGTATGGAGATTATTAACAGACTCTAAGGAATGGTGGAAGCAAGCCTTTCTAAGGAAATATTTCCCTAATAATCAATTGATAAGGCCGGAGGAAGAAATATGGGAAGGGGAAGGAACTAAAATATGAAATATTTGTAAATCCTCAACCTCATTAGTGCTGGAAAATTTGGGGTGGCAAGTGGGGAATGGACAACGCATAAGAATTTGGAAAGATGGTATAATCCCCAATGAGATAACGTGTGACTCTTTAGAGCTGAGGGACCCTGATAGGTGGATGTAGGTGCAAGGGCTAAGAAGATTAGCAAATATTTCGGTTTTAGATGACAACATGCATTGGGTGGGATGGTCTTGTCCAAACTCCCCCACCCCGTAAGATGGATTCATCTTGGGTCATGGCTATTAAATCCCTTAAATGGTATGCACTGATCGCTTTTGATAGATTGGATCAGAGACTTTGGAAGGAAGGTAAATGAAGGTATTATACGTTGAAATAAGGGTATGAATCTTAGTGAAGCAACTTCCACACCCACAAGCCATGATTATTTGGGGTAGGATCTAGAATAAGAATGGCCTGCTGAAAGTAGACACCTTCTGTTGGGAACTGGTTCATGGAAAAATATTAACAACAAAGAATCTAAAAAATAAAAGGTAGATTTAGGGCCCATCTTGGTGTGTACTATGTAGGAATGCAAAGGAGGACATATCCTATGTTTTCCTTCACTACTCCCACATCTTAGAATTCTGGAGAGTGATGTTACACCCAATAATCCAAATTCAATCCATTCCAGTAAATTGGATGAAAATGTTTGAAAAGTGGAGTTCTCACCCATCGTGGAATCACGGTCCGTCTTCAATTATTTCCAGGTGTTGGATTTCTATTATAAAATACATATGCTGGGCGGTATGACTTGCTAGGAACAATGCCATTTTTAAGGGAAGGGAGCTTAATGCCTTATATGCAACATGGAAATCCTCCCAACTTTTATTTTAAGCGGTATCTGTGAAATATTTTGATCCAGAGGATATGAATAGCTATACGGAGGTAGAGCGAGAATGGATTAATGTCAAAAATCCTATAGATACAAAAACATGTTCAATTAAAGGCCAAATGAAGATGTCATCTCTCATACATATGTCTGGAGATCAATTTGAGAAATGGAGGAAAATGATGGGTCAGTTTCAATTATT
>APFE030027981.1:16393-37822 GCA_000404065.3 Pinus taeda | reverse complement strand
TGAATGACAACAAGAGGGTTTTTTGGTAATACCCTTCCAGACCTTAATTGAACATTGCTTAGGTCTAGTGGGGTTATTACATAAGTTTGAGGATTCTGACCCTCCATGTTGTATATTGGTTGTTGTGGTACTTTATTATTAGGATTTGGAAGTGGTTGAGCGGGTAGTTGTTTTGATTTTTGTGGAAATGGTAGGGAAAGTTGTGGGTTTTGACTCTGCACTGGGACTTGTGGTAATTGATTAGTTTGAGGAATTTGATTGGACGGGGTTAAGAATTGTGGTGGAATATAGGATGGTGAGTATTGTTGATATTGAGCATAAGCTCCATAAGGATTTTTCCATCCTTGATTCCAAGGTTGTGATTGTGGCAGAGCCCAAGACTGCCAAGCTGGATTCCAATTACTTTGTGAAGATTGGGCAAAGTGTTGTGGTCTAAATCCTTGTGGTTGATTTGGTTGGGGGTTTTGCCATGGTCTTTTAGCTAAAAAGTAGAGAGGGTCTATAGGTTCTGAGATTCCTTCGTCATTGAATACAGCCTTGAGACCTGGTAAGGATGGACATTCCTTTGTATCATGATTATCTGCAATATGACACAGGTTTCTATGACTTTTAAGTCTAAGGGACACTCTCTCAGAGCATGTTTCTTCCGACATTTGGGACAGAAGATAGATAATGCAACATTTTCGGAATTTTGCTTGTTTTGTATTTTAAGGGTGTCTATTTGTTCACTTTAACTCCCTAAAATATCTGTCTTAAAGGTATCAAGCAGATTCCCTATTTCTGCCCTACTAACTGTTCCAGCTGTAGACTTTTTTATTCTTGATAAGAGAGGGTCTCTAGGACTCTTTCCAATTCTTGCTTTGCCCCTTGAGATATGTATACAAAAATCACAAATATCTGCAAATGGGAGTTGGGAGATATGTCCTTTCCATGTCAGGTTAAGTAGATCGATCCATTCATCTTTAACGACTTTGAGTAAAAGAGCTTTTAAGGTTTCTTCATCCAAATTATCCATTTTTGCTCTTTTAACATTATAAACAAATCTTTCTACCAAGTCTTCAAGATTCCCATCTTCTTTCTATGTCATTTTGAAGACTTCATCTTTAAGCTTACTAGGCATACAATAGTCTCTATACTTGCCCAAGAAAGCCTCCTTCATCTGTGCCCATGTTGTTATGGAATGCACTCCCACACTCATGAACCATTTTAATGCCGAGTCTTTTAATGTGGCAGGAAATAATTTCAACTTTTGAGCATCATGCAGATAGTCATATGATCTGCACAATACTTCAAATTCGAAGAGAAATGTCTCTGGATCTTTGTTTCTTTTCCCATGGAAATTAGGAAGAATCGAGGGTGATATCTTTTTCATTGTGAGGGTTGTATCCTCATCAGGAATAGGGAATCCCGAAAGATCTTGATTCCCCCTGCCTCTACCTCTTCCTCTTCCTCTGTCTCCAATCCTATCCTCTTCACCATGGACATTATGTAATTCTCCTTCTTCTTCATCCATGATAGATTCTTCGGAACTAAGATAGTGTTCTTCTAATATTTTTGGTTCCTCTATAAATGGTTGTTCAGAATAAGTTTCCAATCCTTCCTCTTCACTAGGAATTTCTAATTCTTCTCCCACAATTTGTTCACCAGTGGAGGACAGAAATATTATTCCTGTGGTTGGGGATGTAGAATTTTCTTCGATTACAACCTTAGTAGAAGAAGTAGTTGAGCTTTTGGATTTAATTTTCGATCTTGAGACTTCAGGGAGTCTTTGTCGACCCCTAAATGGAATTTGGGTTTGAGTAGGTGGTGTGAATCTCGAAATCATCGTGGAGTGAGTGGATTTGTGGGAATTAAACTTCTTCCTCGTCCTACAAATCTACCCCTAGAGTCTTTATCCCTACGCATGTCATGTTTTTAAATTAATGATGGTTTTGTTTGTTGTTTTTTTTATGGCTTCTAATTATACTTCCCCGGCAACGACACCAAAATGTTTGGTCAATTCAATGTCCTTGAATTGGCAATCATAAATTGTCAACCAAGGTGCGTAGACTGACGAAGTATAGGTGCACAATATGTGCATAGAAGCTATCTTAGTAGGTCGTTATGTAATTGTCAAAGTCTAGTCCTAGGATGGAGGTGATGTTGTTAGTTGAACTAATGTTGTCATTCTTAAGGATAGTTTTCGTACGAATTAATCGTTATTCAATCAGTTTGTGGATGATGTGAGGGTGATTTTACTTATAATAGGTTGTTAGAATTTGATTTTAAATCTCCTTGTTGTAACTCCTAATCCTCTAAGTGTAAAATAGAATCTTAGTCTAGCATCTATGAAGGAATTACTGTTGAACTCAATTGTTTTAGGAGAAGTCTTCTCGCTTGTTCAATTTCTGTTCAAGCAATGTAATCCAAGCAACATTTCTGAATTAAAAACACTCAATTATGTAGGATAATAAGCAAAGGAAATGACTGTGCAGTACTAGGTATAAAGCAAAGTAAACAACAATCTAATCTAGGTATAAAGCAAAGTAGAATTCTTATGCAGATAACAATTTGAAATCATTATACAACATGATCACACAAAACAAAGCAATTGAATAATTGAAGGAAATCAGATTGTATTCGATCAAAACCTGACACTAATTGCAAGGGCCCTCCACATAGCAGCTTAGAGCTTTAAACTAGTGCAATACTTACACACAAAAACCAAATTCATTCACATGAAAGTCACAAATTGTTTAGAAAACATTTCATTTGGTGCGCACCCAAATAACAGTGCGGCCATTAATTTATAACATGTCTCTTGCATAACTGTATGAGAATTCTAAGCCTAATATCTCTTAACCCTATATAATCTTATATCGTGAAACCGTCATTTTGCTATTTCGAAAGCAAAACGGTAAGGTTTCCGCTGATCTCAGCTTTGTTCCGCGTCAATATGGCGGTTGACTTGGGGTTTGACTGCAATCTCCTATGCCACCTTTGGAAAACAGTTTCGAGTGAATAGGAAGGTATCCATGAGGGAGTCACCTTCTATCCATCCGCACCTTTCGTTGTTGAACTGGAGCTCTGGAACCTCGCGAACAATGAAGACAGCTACGAAATCCTGGACTAGCTGCGGAAACAGGTTGATTTGGTAGTTAATTACAACTTTAATTTAAACAATAGGGTATACAACTGAATATGAACAAGAAAACATACTAATGCATACCTTCATCAAAACCTTGGAGATATGGCTTTATTAAGTGGTAAATATATATGAAAAAGAGAGGATTATTGGGCAAAAAGGATGCCATGGTTGGGCAATCTTGAGACTCTACAACTCTCATGAAAATGTGTAAGAAATTTCCCAAAAAATGTAATATATATTCATTTTATCTTACACAAGAGGTTTTTATTCCAAAGCTAGAGTTAAGGGAAAGAAAGAAAGAAATAAATTATTTTAACGTCCACGAGGCTAAAGATAGCCTATGAGACTGATTGCTTCTCCATCTGCTTGATGTATTCGGTCATTTTTTCTGTGAAGCTTCAAAATAAATGCTCCAAGCTTCTCGACAAACCCCTCGCTAAATAGATTATCCCAAGAGCTCAAGCATTCGGTCCTTTTTTCTGTGAAGCTTCAAAATAAATGCTCCAAGCTTCTCGACAAACCCCTCGCTAAATAGATTATCCCAAGAGCTAGCTACCAACGTATCTGCATAACTTTCCCTGTTGTCTTTGAAGGCCTCACATTCTAAAACGAAATGTTTCTCTGTTTCCACTTTTCCGGAAAAACAAAAAATACATACTTTTTACTCCCACACTTCCTTTGGCCTTTTTCAACACCCTATTTCATAACGGAGTTGATGAGAATTAGTCCTTAATTGAGCCATAAAAATTTTGAGCCCTCGTGAAAATGTTTAAACAATTTTCCAAAAATTTAATATATATTTATTTTTTCTCACTCAAGAGGGTTTATTTTTATGTTTTTTTAGATGAGGAAGACATGGGACCGTCCCCACACTCGAAAGGGTTTTATTCAAAAGCTTTTTTTTGGATGAGGAAGACATGGGACGGTCCCCACACTTCAGAGGGTTTTATTCAAAAGCTTTTTTTTTTGGATGAGGAAGACATGGGGACTGTCCCCACACTTCAGGTTTTATTCAAAAGCTAGATTTCAAGGGAAATGTAGAGATTGAAACTTGAAAATGTTTAAACAATTTCCCAAAAATTTAATATATATTCATTGTATTTCAGAGTTTAATTCAAAAACTAGTTCAAAGGAACTCTACTTGGGTTGGGTGCTATGAACGAGTGCCTCGAATAACGTCGAAACTCTGTGTAATCGTAAATACACTTCAAGCATTTTTGTTTCAGCTGCTGCCTTAAATTCAAGCTCATTTCCCTCACGTTTTTTTGAACCAGAAGGTCAAATGGCTGTACTCTTGCGACCATCTCGCTTGATCTTTCGTTCGAGAGAGAACCATTTTCGTCTCGTATGGACAAGTAAGTATTGCATTCCACCCCACTTCTTTCACCAGCTGTCCATACTTTCCTCCATTTTACAAACGGCGTGTTACCTAACGAACTGGAGCTCTGGAACCTCGCCAGGGACAAGGCCAGGGGCTGCCTACTTGTAAATAAGTTATAACCTGTGTTTGTTAGGGTCAGTTACAATGGAGTAAAGCAGGTTGGGGCAGAGGCCCTATTCAAATTGGGTGTCCTTTTTCTCTTTTATTTGCGAATAATCTATAAAAATGTATGTATGCATTTGGAACTTAACTGTACAGTCAGTGATGCTTTTCAACATGTGTAACTCAGATCGAGTTCCGCACTTCACAAACTTCATATGGCATCTGATCTGCAAAAACGTCAGTCAGTCAGCCAGCCTCCCTCCCTCTATAGAGGGAAACAGACAGATAGATAGTGCATGTCTCGAAAACGTAAACATGACACTGATGCAAACCGCAAAAGTGCATATATGTACTTACAGCTATTATCTTTATGATCCTGAACTACTTAGACTTTTCATAAAAGGGGCGTTCCTGATATTTGGAGGAAGCGAGGAACCTGCAAACCAGGGTTCCTGTGTTTTTTCCACTTTTTAAAGCTTTTACCCAATGAAGTCATGCTGGGCCATTTTGTGTTAGTTGTGGTAAAGTTTAAAGGTGGGCATGATAACAAATTTCGATAGTGCAATGAGCAAGAATATGTTCGATACATGTCAGGCCGTTTTCCTAAGCAACCATCCTTGTTCATCCTTGGAAATTCTGGCAACTGTTTATGCCCTAAAAATTTGAAGGTGTTATATGCCTCTAAAGATATAGTGTCTGCAACAAATATAGGTGCTCTTCTTCATGACAATAATTAATGGTCTTGAGATCCTTGGTGTTTCTACAGTTTTTCCACGGTGTTTTACAGTGGCATTCACATATTTCTTTTCCACTCAACAATGTAGTGTGAAATATTACAAACATTATTATTCAAGGAACGACATTTCAACATATACAGAATACTGGAAGTTGTTAACAGTTTTGTAATCAGCTTAGTTACCAGAAACGGGAAGCAGGCAACGGAACGAGAAACGAGAATGATATGGGAAATGGAGTCTAGAAGGCTTTAACTTTTGCATATAAAAAACGTACTCATTGTATACGTACAGGCTAGACATATACACACATGCATTTCTAGTGGTATCCACAATACAAAATTCTAAAGACAATCATTTATAACATGGCCGTTGCTTATAATTATATACCATATTCATGTTCACAGTTCAAACAATGACAGTTGCAAAAATAAAATAAATAATCGTTTGCAATTATATTAAAATATGTCAATGCTCATATGTCATTTGACTTTAAGTAAGAAAATGAAATAAATCTAATTTAAATCCTCCACTAAATTAGTCAACAAGCTGCTTGGTGTTGTCTAGAATGTCTTCAACATTGCCTTACAACAACTTGAGTGGAAGCTTGTCACCTCCATCGTTTTGTGAGCTGACATAATCGTACATTGTAGTGAGTCATATTTGGTACTATAGTCGCTATGGAGATAGTAGGCATAGCTTTGAGTGTACGAACACCCAATATTGTGCCTTTTGTGTGGCTAATATATTTCACTTTTTTGAATGGATATAGGTGTATACACTCTAGTTTTCCTTGGATGAATATTAACTACTCACCTATGAAGCAAAATTAACATTATGTTAATCTAATTTAATCGTAGATATTTGAAATCTTGAGAGAACAAATCAAAATGCAAATAAAAGTAAAAATTTTTAAATTATAAAATACTATAAAGCTATCGATTATTGAACTCATACATGAAAGGAGCTAGGAGCCCTTTTCCCCTATTGTCCAAGGTCAAAGGAAAGAACTTCATATAGATCTTTGGTCACTTGGTTGAAGCTGGAAGGTAATTTGATGGGTGAGAGGCACCTTGATTTGGATTTGTCTTGAATTGTTTCATTATTGCTATGAAGATGTGTGGTTTGATGTTTGGTTTGGCACCTCCAGACCAACCTCGAGGATATCGGTTGTTCTCTTGGGGCGAGGTTGAGGGGAGATGTGAGGTCTCACTACTCTATAGTCTAAAGTACTTTGGAGTTGTTAGATTTCTTGTAAACCTAGCACCTTGTTGTTAATTCCTAGCAGACACTGATCTACTAATTAATACACAACCACAATAGCACAAACAAATTCTTCCCAATCAAATCAATTCATCTTTAACAATGACTCATAACCTACTTGGGCTCCTGTCTTGGGATAATGGCTCAACTGAGAAAATACAAATGACTTGGATCTGACCCAACATATTTGCCCTAGATCGGTGCTTGATCTAGATTTCCAGGCTCCCTCCTGTACTTTCTTGGACCCAACACTCTGGAGTATCACACTCCTCCTCTCGAGGTTGGCGTCGCTGTATGGTGTGTTTTCTTCCTCTCCCTAGCTTTGCTTGAGCTAAATCCCTAACCCTAACTTTAATCTCAAAGTGATTAACGATCAAGATTAGATCTTGCCTCACTTGAGATCAACGACTAAGAATAAAACAAAATCATTAAAATAAATTATTTTACTTTTCCTAAGTTTCTGCTAGCTTAATAAGCCAACATACTAATATTTGTTTATTCTAAGTTACAGAGCAACTTGCTCAACCTAGAGCAAGTATCCTAGGGAGATCTTGTGGGCGACTCATGCATGCCTAGACACTTAGGTCTATGTAGAAGTACTTGTCTGAGCTTCAAAAATCAACACTCCCTCTTAGCAAGGGATGTTCTTTTGGCCCCTAGAACTTTCTTCAATCCTGGACTTGTATTCGCTGCGTTGGATACTCCCTTTGAACTAGAAGTCTTCTTTGCCACCTGGTTCGGAAAGATCCTCAAAGTCTAACTACCCTTTGCATTGTTCCTAGAAGCCTCTTGCTCTTGAACATCCCATAAGGTCATCTCGTACCATGAGACCTTCTTAACGAAATTGGAGTAATTTGCGGGTTGCTCCTCCTTACCTGAAGGCTGAACCAGGTTAAGTCCCTCTGAGCTACTCAACCTTCAAAGCCTCTTGCTCCTTGTTCTTTTTCACTGCAATGCTTCTTGCCATTGCTCTTGTGCTAAATCCTTCTAACACTGGTATGGGTTTGTCTTGGTCCTTTCAGACACCCACAAACTCTGCTGCCAATCCCTCGACTGGTGTGGTCTCCCTCTCTTCCTCTGAGGGTTGACCTCTACCAATCCTGTTGGTTACACTACTGGTACTGTCCTTTGTGCCATGCTCTGTTGGCTAAATCCTGCCACACTCACATCTTGTTATGGTAGAGCCCCTGTCCAACGACTCTTTGCTTGCAGTTACTCAATCATGCCTAGCGCGATACCTTGCTCATGGCACGATCCTTCACACTGCTATGTGGTATTACTTGCACTAGACCTGACTTCTACAACCCAATCCCGACAACTGCCTCGTGCAACCTTATCTGCAGTCTTGCTCACAGTCTCAGCCTGGCCTCTCTGTAGCTTGTGTGCTACTACACCTATGCACTTGACTGCTTTTTCTTGCAGTGCATGTGGCCCTGTCGGTTTCTAATTCCATGGCACTCAGATGTGGCCACTTTTGGGCTTGTTCCTGATCATCCACACACACTGCAACTAGCGAAATACTTTGACTTACCTTTGCTTGTGTGTGCTCTGTCACGATCTGACCACCCAACTTGCTGCACATATGGTCTTGTGTTCAGTGGATACTCCTACAACGACAACGACTTGATCTATGCAACAATGGTTGTTGTTTCACTTTGATGCCTCCTCCTTTCAACAAACCCTGCAAGACCTGTCCTTTACTGGATCCAACACCTAGCTTCACGTTTGTCGACCAGTGTGCTAAGACAGTAGTAGTATGTTCTTTGCGTGGCTTTCTAGCTCGACTCACTAATGCATGTGAAAATTCTCTTATCTTTTAACGATTATTTGTCCCAGCAAAATAATTTATTGCAAATATTGAATAAAACACGACTACAAATTTCACCAATTAAACAAATCACAGGAATTGAAGAAACACATAAAAATAGACATTGAGATTTTTGGACAAATTGTCCCTGGAAAAACCCCAATGTGGGGAAGACCAATTATGCAAATGAGGGTTTTATTCTTCTTCAACAAATCTGTAATTGAAAATTACATAAACTGCTTGCCTTAAAATGGCAAAGCTTTGACAAATTATTTTCTTCACTTTTGTAACCTAATTCCCTCTTGTACAACCTCAACTCGGCTAACACGTGTGGCTTGGAGAAAACTCGACCTCCATTGGCAACTCGCACTCCCTGGAGAAATAATTCAGCCTCCACTGGAAAATTGATCTTCATTGGCAAACTCGACTTTCCTCTTGCAAATCGACTTCTCTTGCAAATTTGTCCATACTCTGGCAAATCAACCTCCTTCTAGCAATTCGCACCACTGGAGAAAATCGACTCTTTGCAAAATATTTCGACGTCCTTTGTCTCTAAGAAACTGGGAATCACTGTGAAGAAATATTTCCGGCAATTCTCCTTAATCACTGCTGAAACCCTCGCTAGTGTCCCACGCTATCATTGCACCCTTGCTTAATCGAACTTTGTCTCTAAGATGCCCATCGACTTCCTCTTATAATCTCTCGTTGAGCAATCAATGACCAAGATCTAATCACGATTGATGGCTAAGATCATCTTGTCTCCATCAAGTTACTTTTCTAGAAGGTACTAGAGAGAAATCGACTTGTCTCAGTTAATACTGATTAATTGACCATTTTCCCTAAGTTAGACTTAGGAAAATAATTAAAAACTGGTTAATATTCTAATGACGACATTTTCCCTTAGAAAAATAAACTGGGCTTGGAGATAATTAATCCTCTTGTGCTCTTAGCCTCATTGACACGTTGTGAGAGTCGAGACAAAAACACTTGTCCAAGCTACAAAATCTAACAATGCACTATCAACCATCTTGTCCACCTCCCAACAACTAAACCTGTTATGTCTCGGTGTCTTGTTCTCTTGCCGATGCACATTCCATTCGCCTATTCGTGCCTTTTGTCGACTCGTTGTCTATTCGAACCACGCCGCCTTTGTGCCTGCTGCACTTTCTTGTGGCAACTCCTCTTCACGCGACTACCCTCGACCTGCAACAACTTTGTTCGCTGGTGCCTATTCTTTGCTAGGAGACTTATCTTCTCGTTCCAACACAACTCTTCCTCACTTCATGCTCCTACACACACTTGAACCTGGAACATCCAAGATTCATGTCAATGTGATAATTGAGCATGACACAACTTCTTAGCATGTAACAATGCCACAAGGCTTCCAAATCCACGATGGATAGCTTGGCTCGACTTTACACAGGCCAACGCTACACTGAGTTTGCACCTTGCACCCATGTGATCTCTGTGGCACATGTTCTCTGCTCGTGTGCTCAATCTACCTATAGTCATCAAATCGTTCTTTTCAGGGCAGGTGTGCTTGTTGTCCTTGACAACTCCAACTTCTCTTCGTGGCTTGAGTTTTCGACCACAATTGCACCCTGACCTGGATAGGCTCTTGGTGCCATCGTGGTCCATGTTCTCATTAGCCAACAACCTTTTGCGTTAAATCCCTAGACCCCATGCATGTAGTGTTATCGGTCGAGCAACCCTAGCAATTGTCCGACTGCTATGGTGGCTAGGTGGGCCATTACGCCTGTTGGCGATCCACGACCCTCACTTATTTTTTACTTTTTATTTTATTCAACCTTTAGAATTTCAACCTCCATGATTTTTTTTCTCTTTTCTTGTCATGTCCCTATTGAGATCCTTTGACCACCTAAAAGAAATTCTCACCTTCATATGATTGCTGCCAGACTTGGCCCTCAACAATCCAATACAAACTTGACACCTGGGTCTGAGATTGGTTCAAAGTTTAACCTTCTGATACCATGTTAGATTTCCTACAAACCTAACACCTAGTACGTAATTTCTAACAGAAAACTAATCTATTGATTAAATATTGTTAAAATTGGCAACTAGGGCCAAATTCCACTTTGGACAATCATTTGATGGAGAGAATTATTGCATTGAATTCCTCTTTTCAAGAGGACCAAAATCGACCTAAAGATCACTAAAATCGGACAAGGGGAAATATGTTTTTGAAGTAATGCCCACACATATGCAAATTGTCAAGGTTGGCCACACTATCATGTAGGCTCATGAAGCCCAAGGGACATGTCTTTTGACTCACATTGACTCATATGAATAGAAGAGACCTCCAACCTCATTTGGCACCTCATCAACTCAACACATTTTTCTCTCTCCTCATCTGATTGGTTTGTTCAACTCAAAGATTACAAAAATCTCTCACATGTGCGAAGGACATGTGTCTTTTCTGTTTGAGTCTAATTTCAGATATGTTGTAGGGCTTTGACCAATGTTGACCAAGTGTTGTTTCACTGATTTTGATTGCGATTTTCTTGGGATTCTTTATGTTTCTCTAGGCTGCATTGGAGATCGCAAAAATTGAGGTAGTCTAGGAACTTTGACCATAGACCAATTGTAGACTTTGACGCGGGCTTCTTCTATGCGTTGACCAGGTTTGACTACTTAGAATTGAACTGTTTTGATCGTTGGTTGACCAGCTAAGGAGGCCGAATTGGAAGACCTTTGATTGAGCTGCTAAGGGACTATTTTGACCCTTGACCGTTCACTGGTTAGGGCACACACTGCTGCTATTTGAGTGCTGTTGACTGAGGGCAAAATTGCAGATTTGTCTGGGTTGTTTTGGACAGTGTTATTTGATCATCCATTGGCAAGTCTATTTTGACTTTGACTTTGTATTATTGTACTCTCTCTCTGCTAAACTTTTGATATTTATAATAAGAAGAATTGATCAAGGGTTTTCCCTGCCTTGGGCCAAATTCTTGCGTTCTCTTGTCTTGGCTTGTCTTCTGCATTTGTTTATTTTTCTTTCTACAGTTACTGTCAATGTGATATTGGTTTATGTGATTGCTAATGGAAATGAAATGGAATTTTTAATTGGGCTAATATGGAATATTGAAGTAATTGTTCTAGGCAAAGAACATGTTAACTAAAATTAACATGGAATTAGAGCTTAGGTGAGGACAAGCCCAAGCAAGAGAGAAAACAATCACTAAGAAGTTTGTTGACAAGTCTCCATGGCCTCCTCCCTCTTCAAAGATAAGACAACATGAAGTATTGAACCATGAGGGCACATTTGCAAACTCTTATTGCAAAAACTATGTTGCAGGTCCTAGCAAGGAAAGAAGATCACTAAAGTTAGACCTCATCACATCAAAAGACAGTGGCATACCTAGACTGAGTTCCTAGAAGGAAAATAATACAAAATATGGGCATAATTGCAAGCCCTAATCATAATGTTAAGGCTTCAGGACTGTGCATAAAATTCGTAAGGTTTTGAGAGCCTAAAAGCTTTGTTCTCAAGGTCCGAGAGGTTGGTTTCATAACTTATAGATGCTGAGTCCATCGTATGGCCTATAATCACTAATAAAGAAATTCGAACCTCTGAGCAATGTGGGTGAGCAAGATTATGTTTGGGGTTTCATTTAGAAGAACCCCTTTCGATTAGCAAAGAAAGCTAGTATATCTGAGTTGATTAGAGGTCTTACAGGCCTGTTTGGAAAACTCTAGTTTTAAGCATAAGTATTTATTGGGAGGCCTAAAACTTCATGAAGAAGCCAAGGTCTTGTGCACATATTAATATCAAGATCGAGCTCTTCTGGTTGATTTATTACTCATCTATAGTCATCTATGGTTGACATGTGTGTAGGGTGAGTGGTTCACCTTCCCTTACGATTGATGACATATGCATGGGATTAGTGGTTCACCTTCTCTTGTGGTTGCCCCAACATACATCCTACCCATGTAGTCCGAGACTCTTGGGAAGTACCTCTCATCTGGCCAATGAGTTGGGAAAAGAGGATAGGGACCATAGCACTACAGATGGACACGTTGTGTACTGTCATACTCCTATGTCTAGGATGCATGATGTTCAACAACTTGATTGCTCAGGATCAAGTCAGATTGGGGTTCTACCCTTGGTTATGTGGACTGACTTTTGTCAGTGGAGAGTGGTAAGGTCTTATGATTCACTCTCGATCGATTCTTTTTATTATCTATATCAATGTTCAACAGTGTTGATATGAGATGCAGAGATTATACATGATGACAGGATGGCATGATGATGGATGGATTGGCAGGTGGAATTCTTCCTAGTTGAGAGGGAGTGTTAAAATTGGCAACTAGGGTCAAATTCCACTTTGGGCAACTCATTTGATTGAGATAATTATTGCATTCAATTCCTCTTTTTGAGAGGACCAAATTCAACCTAAAGATCACTAAAATCAGACAAGGAGAAATATGTTTTTGAAGTGATGCCCACACATGTGCAAATTGTCAAGGTTGACCACACACTTATGTAGGCTCATGAAGCCCAAGAGACATGTGCTTTGACCCACATTGACTCATATAAATAGAGGAGACCTCCATCCTTATTTGGCACCCAATCAACTCAACACATTCTTCTCTCTCCTCATCGAATTGGTTTGTTCAGCTCAAATATTGCAGGAATCTCTAACACGTGCGAAGGACAACTGTCTTTTCTGTTTGGGCCGAATTTCATATCTATTGTAGGGCTTTGACTAGTGTTGACCAAGGGCTGTTTCACTGATTTTGATTGCAATTTTCTTGGGATTCTTTTTCCTTCTCTAGGCCACATTGGAGGGCACAAAAATTGAGGTAGTCTGGGCACTTTGACCGTAGACCAATTATAGACTTTGATCACAGGCTTCTTTTATACATTGACCAAGTTTGATTGCTTAGAATTGCATTGTTTTGACTGCTAGTTGACCAACTAAGGAGGTTGAGTTGGAAGACCTTTGACCAATCTGCTAAGGGACTGTTTTGACCCTTGATTGTTGACTGGTTAGGGCACACGCACTGTTGCTGTTTGATTGTTGTTGACTGAGAGAAAAATTGTAGATTTGTCTGGGCTGTTTTGGACAGTGGTATTGAATCATCAATTGGCAAGTCAATTTTGACTTTGACTTTGTATTATTGTACTCTCTCTCTTTGCTAAACTTTTGATATTTATAATAAGAAGAATTGATCAAGGGTTTTCCCCATCTTGGGGTTTTTCCCTGGCTTGAGCCAAATTCTTGTGTTCTCTTGTCTTAGCTTGTCTTCTGCATTTGTTTATTGTTCTTTCTACAATTACTGTCAATGTGATAATGGTTTATGTGATTGCTAATGGAAATGAAATGGAACTGTTAATTGTCCTAATCAAAGAACATGTTATCTAAAATTAACAAATACATAGTTAGGTTCCTAACACAATAAAATTAAGCAGAAGTAATATACCAATCTTAATCATAATGAGACAAATAGATTCTACCCAATCAAATCGATTTATTATTAACAATGAATTAGAACCTACTTGGGCTCCCATCTTGGAGTAATGGTCTAGCTGAGAAAATACAATTGACTTGGATCTGATCTAGTAGATCTGCCCTAAATCGGTGCTTAATCTCCTTGGCAGATTTGGATCTACAAGCTTCCTCTTGTACTTCCTCAAAATCAACACTATGGAGTATCACACTTCTCCTCCTCCTTAGGCTAGTGGCATTGTATGGTGTGTCTTCTTAGCTACCAGACTGACTTGGTTTTGGAGGGTTTGCCACGTTAAATACAAAAATAATTCTTTTGACATGTTACAATATGCCCAATGGGGTCTTCTTCATATGACGATGACTCTATTGACTTCTTGACTTTATGACAAACCCTAAAAGCACTCAATGGGTGCTTGACCTCTATAGAAAAAAGACCTTGAGCATGAAACCCATGCTACAAAAAAATAACAATAATAATTTTTCTTTCTTTTTACAATATACAAGAATCAAGAGTACATTTCATATTTATGAAAACCGAACCTAGTTACATATTTTAACCTCCCTCTTAACTAGGGAGGTATTCATAGTGGTACATGAACATTCTCAAACTGAAGAGATCTCATAAGAAGAGTCGGATTGGTATGCCATATCATAAGTTATTATTTCAACTTATCTCATTGCATGTTATCATACCAACCAACATTGTCTCATAGCAAGGCCTTGACTAACATCTCTATCTCTCCACAAGGCCGGAGCACAATGTTGGCGAGACACATGACTAATAGACACCATCATCATTGTCTCTCAAGGTACATACCTTGTTGAGAAATCTAGGGCATAGTTATTATGTGATTTCTCTTATATTAGTAACTGCTTGTGAGTGCTTTTTACTTCTTTAGATTAGGATCTTCTTTTACTTAAGTTATTAGTGTTCTTCTTCATCAAACAACTACCAATGCATACACCATAAAGAGACAAGAGACACAGAATATAGGCTATCAACCAGGGCCAAAACCTCTCACTCTTTGAGAGGAAAAACCAAACAAATTCTTCTTCTTATAGAGATTTCAATTGACGAATACCAGGACCAAGACCCTTGACCTATTAGACCTCTCCAAGACCAAGACACCAAGCTTCCTATTTTGCCCTCTTGAATCAACGATGGTCAATTGCTTGCTCCTTCCTTCCGCTTCGACTTCCTTTCAGATCTAGGCTTTCTTTCCTATGTTTTAGGCCTGCAACGTTTCGACCCTAAATCAAAACCCTTGCATGTGTAGATGATAGTCCTTAATCTCCTTCGCTTGAGGTGGAGGATACTTCTTTGGCAACTCGGCCTTCCTTAGGACTTTAATATGGTTGCCTTTGAAACTCAGACTTGTTGCAACAAATGGTTACTTCCTTTTTGCACGAGTGACAACTATAATACCCAAAAACATACCCAAGACTTCCTTCTCCCTTCACTGATCCTTAGGCTCTTTCTTGATCACCTTCGCACTGTTTTTCTGTACCTCGCATTTCAGACTTGATCACCGAAAATCCCTGTGTCTAAATGAAGTTCGGATGACCCTATTTATAGTGGTTTGCCTCTATAATAAGTCGACATGAATAGGGTGAGCCGACATGACTGTTTGTAGGAGTTAATTAATTCCATTTGAAGCTGGCTTAAAGAGGAATGCTTTGTGCTTGTCATAGAGGGCTACTTGACATTTCTATTGACTCATACATAAGTGTAATATGCCCAAGAAGGGTCCTTCATACATGACATAGACTTAAATTGACTTTTATGACTAGATGACAAATCCTAAAGGCTCACAATGGGAGCCATTACTAAAATAAAATTCCTTGCTCATGAAACCCATGAGACAAGCACTACAATAATAATTTTAGTTTTCTTCTTTTCATCAATTACATAAAATCACAATTACACATGTCATTATGAAGACCGAACCTAGTTACATTTCAACCTACCCAACCCGGGTGTTCAACGGGTATGTCCTTTTAGGACAATCCCTGTTTTGGAATAACACATCCTCAAGGAATTTCCTCTTTGACTACTCTTACCAATTGGATGCCCTACCTCATCCTCAAAGAGTATTGGAAACCAAATGCTTACCCAATCTTCCATTCTTTCTTCACAAAGTGAAGACAAGAATGATGTGTCTATCTCTCCCTCTCAACTAGGGAGGAGATATCAACCAATCCAATCTTGTCTCTTAAATACACAAGCTTCTTATTAGGAAGAGATTTTATCAAAATGTCAGCTACCTGCTCATTGGTGGAGATATGTTGTAGCCGCAACACTCCATCTTGCACTTGCTTTCATATGTAATGATACTTGTTATTTATGTGCTTTGTCTTTCCATGAAACACTGGGTCTTTAGACAACCTTATGCGACAACCTTATGCAACTGGTGTTATCACAATGTATAACTATAATCGTAGGGTCCATCGGTCCTTCAAATAGGTCATACAACAATTTCCTCAACCAGACAACTTCCCTGCTTACTTCACATGCTGCAATGTATTCAACTTCAACACTACTCAAAGCAATTGACTCTTGCTTTCTACTCATCCATGATATCATAGGGGATCCCAAACTGAAACATCCTCTAGTAGTGCTTCTTCCATCTGTCTCACTGCCTCCCCAATCAGAATTTGTATATCCAATCAATTGGACGTCATTCTTTCTATCATACTTCAAGCAGTAATGGGTTGTTTCTCGCAGATATCTCAGTATATGCTTGGCTGCTATCCAATGGTCATACTTGGGGTCTATCTGAAATTGACTGAGAATACTCACTGCAAAACGAATGTCTGGTCGAGTGTTTACTAGATACATCGGAGAGCCAACCAATTGTTTATACTTGGTAGGGTCCGTAGGGCTTGAATCATAACTTCTTAGCCTCTTCAAATTTCTAATTACAGGGGTTGTCATAGGTTTGCAATCCATCATGTCAAACCTCTGCAACATCTTAATCACATATTTTCCTTGACTTAGGTATATCTCACCAGGTCCTTGCCAAACTTCCAACCCCAAGTAATAATGCATCAACTCTAGATCCTTTATATTGAATTTTATTGCCAAATGCTTCTTGCATTCTTGTTACAACCTTCTACACCTGTTACGAGAAGATCATCCACATAGAGGAGAATGATTACAGGTTCATTCTTCACTACCTTGATATAGAGATTCAGATCAACAAAACTCTTTGAGAAGCCCAATCTTTGTAGGTACGTGTCCATCCTTGCATACCAAGCCCTTGGAGCTTGCTTAAGGCCATAAAGTGTCTTCTTTATGTTGAATTTTCTAAGTCTATCCGTTAGAAAATTAATCTGTATTCTATTGGTTTATTTCTTCTACTTGTAAATTCTAAACAAATTATTTAAAACATTTAAATACCGGAATAAACACAATACAGTCACAACATCTACAGATCAATAGTTGAAAGAAAACAAACACACAAGTGACACTGTTATTTTTGGACAAATGTCCCCGGAAATAACCCAATGTGGGAAAACTGGTGCAACTATTTTGAGGGTTTATTATTATGCAGTATTTCCTTGAGTACAACTCGGTGCCTAACCGGCTCACATGACAAAGAAAAATACACGGCAACAATACCTCTATATTCAGAAACAGGTATTCAGAAAACCTGTCCCACGAAACCCTCTCCGACGACTTTGAAGCTTAGCGCTGGCCCTTCTGGCCTCTGTGTCAGCCTCCTACTAACCTGTGTCAGCCCCATGTTGACTTGCGTTAGCCCCAGGACTCTCTGCGTCAGTGCTCTGAGGCACTGCGCAGCCTCTGGGACCCTCTGCGTCACTCCAACAACCTCTGCGTGGATGGCGTAGTCCCTTTGGCCTCCGCGCTGTCTCCGCTGGGCTCTGCATGGCCTGAACTGGATGCTGCTCTCACTCTCCCTGCTTTTGCACTAGTCTCTCAGTACTGTCTCTGCCTCTCTGTCCAGTACTCACTGCCCCTCGTTGCTGATTACTGATTCACTTTTGCTTAGCAACCCCGCTCTAGCAAAATGAATGACTGATCACTCTGGTGTGTTCTACAACTGACCCTCAAGCCTCTTCTTATACTTTTCTTGTTGGTTCTTCAACGACTGAGATTAAATCTCTAATCAATGGCTAAGATTAGATTTGGCTTGATCCATGACTTTTGGAACCTTCTATTCTAGTTTTATATTAATACCCATTAATATTTTATTTTTCCCAAGTTTAGACTTATGAACTCCATTAAAAATATTAATTATTTTAATATCTCCCAAACCAGGTACAATCTGTCCAAACCATTTCTAGGTCTTGGAGATCTCATGTGCTTTAGTCTCTCCACGAATTTTCATGGCTAGAGCACATCCGATGCTACCCCAAATCAACACTCCCTCTTAGCGAGGATTGTGCTCTACAAATATTCCTCACTGAGTATTACTCTGATTATTTGGCATCGGTCCTTGTGCTGATGCTAGGCCTCCCCGCCTAACATCCTTTGCACTACTGCGTCCGGGGACCGGTACTGTTGCCCATGGCTCTGCCATTGCCACTGCTGCATCTGTACGACAACTCCCTCTGCATTCGTGCTACTGCTGGTCCATCCTCCCAGCACAACATCTGCACTGCAACCCCCTCTCATCATGCTGCATCGTGCTACTGCTAACCGCTACTACACTGCAACTCAGTTACTGAGAAATAAGTAACTGATCCACCCAACTTCTGACATCCCTGTCAGGCTAGAAACACTCATGATGCTGAATCTCCCTCTGCTGCTAACAAGTGCTCCCTCTACTGACCTCTGTGTTGCTGCAACAACTCCCTGCATCACGCACCATTTCACACCTCTCTGTTCCATCCTGCACTAGTGCAACACTCCCGTGCCTCTCGCGCTGTTGCGGCCTGCTAACCTTGCGCTGCTCGGGGACTCCTACACTGTAGCACTCTCTGCCGCTTCATCCACATCGGTCTCTACCTCCATCCGCTGGTCCTGCTACTCCTCTTCGGGGCTGCCGTAGCAAGGTATAATCCAAGAGGTTGAGTACCTCAAGGATCTTGCCCCTCATCGCCTGTAGTCCTCTTGACTACAACTCGATGTCTCCCCACTTCTTCTCAAGTGGCACATGAGCACTCATGCCACAATTGTCATCCTCCTCGACTTCTTTCTCCGCTTTCGCTGGCATTGCTTTAGACTCAAAAGCCTCTCCCTTGTTCTTCCTAGGACACTGGTTCGCATAGTGACCTAGTTCCCCATAGTGGAAGCACTTGACCTTGGAGAGGTCCTTCTTCTTCCTCTTCTCCTGCTTTCCCGCAGATGCCAGAGCCGCATCTTCTTCCTCTTCCTTCTTGATCTTGACCCCTTTGCTGCTACTTCTTGTCTTGGTTAGCCATCTGATCTCTTCTTGACGAAGAGCCATCCACAATTCTTCCCAATCTGGAAGACTCGTCCTGCCCAGTATGCTTTGGACAAATGTCTCCCACTCCTCGGAGACTGTGTTAAGTGCGGTCCTCACCGTCAACTCCTGATCCAACGTGACCCCTATGGAAGGCAGTTGGTCACGGATCTCCTTCAAGCGACCGAGGAAGACATCTATCTGCTCTCCCTTCTACATCTGGTATGACCTTAGTTGATTCTCTCCAGGGCATTTTCCTCTGCACGGAAGTATGTTGGTACAATGTCTTCATAGTGTCCCACATCTCCTTTGCTGTTTCCTTCTCGGCAATATGTTGGACCACATGATCCTTGACCCCATCAAGGATGATGCACTTTGCCTTGGCCATTGCCTCCTCGTACCTTTCATTAGCTACCGGGTCAACTGGGATAGCCTTTACTCTCAAGGCGAAGCCCTTGATACGATGTCTGTCTAGAATGGACAAGATCCTGGCCTTCCATACCACAAAGTTGGACGCTTTGTCCAGCCTGTCTTGATCTCTTAGCCCATTCACGAACATCTCTTTGCTCTTCTTGTCGACTCCCTCGAGTCTCTCTACTTCCCGCTTGGAAGTTCTCGGTTCGACTCCTGCTGAGTCTTTCTACTTCTCGTTAGGTAGTTCTTGGTTCGACTCCTCCGAGTCTCTCTACTTCTCTTCTAGAAGTTCACTTCTGGACTCCCTCTGAGTCCCGATTTCCCTCCTGGAAATCCTTCTGCCAACCATCAAGTTGCCCCTCTTCGATCGTCTGTGCAATTGCAACACTGATCCGATTTCCTTGGCTAGAAATCTGCCTTGGTAACAACTCCCTCTACCTTGGTTTTGCCCTGTTAGGTACTGTTCTGACCACAGTACCCCACCAACTTCGCTCTCGCAAACTGCCCACAATTACCTTCGTCCTAGCATCAATGTTTTTAAAACCGGCCTAACTAGCCGGTTACCGGTCTAACCGGTCGGTCAGCAAGGCCACTGGTTGGAACCGGTTGAAAAACCCGGTTAGGAAGGCAATTTGGCGAAGTTTTGGCCCTAACCGGTCCTTACCGCCGGTTACTTGCCATGCCAACCTCCACCATTTGTATTGCTGGTTTGGCATGTGGTGTGAAGAAAGTTTGCTATGGAAACTAAAATTGTGTCACTCTATGGTTGAAATTTGCATTATGGTTACATTACTCGGTAGCAGGGGATTCTTCATTACAAGTTTTTTTAAGGCATGTTGGACCATACAAAACATAGACAGTGTACTGATTTCATGTCTGTTGTTCCACTATGGTATTTGCAGCCTATAGGGCATGTTGAATTCCAACCGATTGAGGATGGTCAGTTTGGAGAATTCACAATTTAAACGCTGTAAGTGCACTGTCTCTGGTCCTGTTTCAACATCTCAGACAGCGTGCAGATTTAACACTGTTTTCAGTAGTGAAGTATATCTTCAGGAATCATGTAACAAAATTCAAGTAGCAAATGTATCAACAGAAAGAACACTCCAGTACAATGTTTCTTTTCAGATTATAAATGAATTCTGGTTGAACTTGATTTCATGCCTAGATCATCCTTCAGCCAAGCAGCCAAAAGACTAGAAATAATCTCCAGTAAACATGTAACAACAGTCAAGTAGCAAAATGTATCAGCAGAAAGAGCGCTCTAGCAGAATGTGTTCTCTAGTTTAGAAAAAATACTGGTTGAACCTGATTTCATCCCTGGATCATCCTTCAGCCTAGCAGCCAAAAGACTAGAAACAATGGTTGTAGTCACCTTTCAGCATGTAACAAAGAATACTTTGAGCCTGTCTAAGGGAACACCTCACCTCTTATTGTCACACTTTGGTTACAATAAAAGGTAAGCTCAATATTGAAGGAAAAGGAATAATCAACCCTTGTATAGATACTGTATGCTCAGACCTATTCCTGGCAGCAGAATTACAGAGGGTGCATGATTTTGGAACATTTTTGTGGTTATGGTTATATATATATATTCCTAAGTCACCTGACACGGGGATTCGGGACACGTAGGATTCGAGATTCGTGGTGTCGGATTCGGACACGCTGAACCCCCGGAACAGGACACGTTAGGACACGTTATATAGTTATATATTATTTTATTAATATATATATATA
>APFE030027981.1:0-12816 GCA_000404065.3 Pinus taeda | reverse complement strand
CCAGCTGACCAAGTGACAGCTGCGGCAAGAGCTAGTACTTGTGCATACAGCACCGTTGCTTCCAAGTTTGTTATGAACAACTGGGTTGATAAAAGTAAAGAAGGGAGTCCCAGGAGTTGCAGCATTATCGCTGCAATACTGGAGCCCACCACCCGGCACTGGCAAAACAACTCCCTCAGCCAACTGCGTTAGCCCTCTTGGCCTTTGCGTGAGCCTGTTTCTGCCCTCCTCAGCCTCTGCGCTTGCCTCTCTTAGGCCTAGACTGGGGATGCAGTCCCTCTGCGTCAACCCTTCCTTTGTCGCTTTCTGCAAGGATCAACTTTGTCACTCGGGACAACTGAATCTGCTGCAAATGCTCTGCTCAGCTAATGCCTTCACCTTTCTTGTGGTTTGCAACCACACTTTGATACCATGTTGAATTTTCTAAGTCTATTCGTTAGAAAATTTATTTGTACTCTGCTAGTTTATTTCTTCTACTTGTAAATTCTGAACAAGTTATTTAAAACATTTAAACACTGAAATAAACACAATACAGTCACAACATCTACAGATCAACAGCTGAAAGAAAACATACACACAAGTGACACCGTTATTTTTGAACAAATGTCCCCGGAAAAAACCCAATGTGGGAAAACTGGTGCAGCGATTATGAGGGTTTATTATTATGCAATATTTCCTTGAGTACAATTGGGTGGCTAACCAGCTCACCCGACAGAGAAAAATACATGACAACAATACCTCTATATTCAGAAACAGGTACTTAAAAACCTATCCCACGAAACCCTCTCTGGCGACTCTGAAGCTCAGCGCTGGCCCTTCTGGCCTCTGTGTCAGCCTCCTGTTGACCTGCGTTAGCCCCAGGACCCTCTGTGTTAGCCCTCTGAGGCACTGCGTAGCCTCTGTGACCCTCTGCGTCACTCAAGCAGCCTCTACGTGGATGACGCAGTCCCTTTGGCCTCTGCGTTGTCTCTGCTGGGCTCTGCGTGGCCTGAACTGGCTGTTGCTCTCGCTCTCCCTGCTTCTGCGCTAGTCTCTCAGTACTGTCTTTGCCTCTCTGTCCAAAACTCACTGCCCCTCGCTGCTGATCACTAATTCACTTTTGCTTAGCAACCCCGCTCTAGCAAAATGAATGACTGATTACTTTGGTGTGTTCTCCAACTGACCCTCAATCTTCTTCTTATACTTTTCTCATTGGTCCTTCAACGGCCGAGATTAAATCTCTAATCAACAACTAAGATTAGATTTGGCTTGATCTATGACTTTTGGAACTTTCTAACCCAGTTTTATATTAATACCCATTAATATTTTATTTTTCCTAAGTTTAGACTTAGGAACTCCATTAAAAATACTAACTATTTTAATATCTCCCAAACCGGGTACAATTTGTCCAAACTATTTCTGGGTCTTGGAGATCTCATGTGTTTTAGCCTCTCCACCAATTTTCATGGCTAAAGCACATCCGATGTTACCCCAAATCAACACTTTAGCCTACAAACGTGAGTCTTTCTATCATTCACTTTAAATCCCAAGGGTTTTTCCATATAGACTTCTTCATCGATAGTGCCACTTAGGAATGTTGTTCATTTGATGGATTTTCCATCCCATCGATGTTGCTAAAGAGACCAACAATTGAATAGTCGTGTATCTAGTTGTAGGTGCAAATGTCTCTTCATAGTCGACGCCTTCTTGTTGGGAAAAACCCCTAGCCACAAACCTTGCTTTATATTTATCAATACTTCCATCTGCTGCATGCTTAATCTTGTAGATCCACTTGGAAGTCAACACAAATTTGTCTTTCGGCCTAGGAACGATTTCCCAAACTCCAGTCTTCATTATTGATTGATATTCTTCATTCATAGCATCTTTCCATTCTTGATGATTGACAACATCTTCAAAGGTGGATGGTTCTGCTTCAATCAACTTTGTCATATAAGCTGCATACCCTGAATATCTTTTAAGTTTCTTACTTTCCCAGAATGTACCCTTGGCTGCTCCATGTCCTTCTGCATCTTAAGAGTAGACTTCAACCAATTCGGTCTCTTTCTATTTTCAAGAATGATGACTTGTTGCACAGGTTCACTGGGACCTTCTTCTTCATGATTGGAATCTTCTTTCTCCCTAGAACATTCTTCAAATATCGGTGGTTCTTCATCATCAGAGTCATTTGAGAGATCTTTAGATTTCTTATATGCAACACTTTCATTAAAGATCACATCTCAACTTACTTCAAGTCGGTGCCTTTCCTTTATGTAGATTCTATATGCCTTTGAAGTGTTATTATAGCCAACAAATGTGCCTTTCATCCTTGTAGGATCCAACTTCTTTCTTTTATCTTTTGGAATGTGAATGTAGACAAGACAACCAAATATTCGGAGATGATCTTCCCTTGGTTTCTTCCCAGTGAATACTTCTTCAGGAGTCATGTTGTCCAGTGATATGTGAGGACTTCGATTTTGAATGTAGACAACTGTTTTTGGATGTTTCACCCCACAAAAATTGAGGAAAGTCTTGATCATGCAACATAGCTCTAACACCTTCTTCAATTGAGCAATTCTTTCGTTCTGCTACTCCATTTTGCTATGGATTGTATGGAACTATTAACTCTCTCTTAATTCCAGCCTTCTTACAGAAAGCGATGAGCTCCTTTGATGTTTATTCTCCTCCATTGTCAGATCTCAATATTTGTATCCTTATTTCTGTAAGATTTTATACTTCTGCTTTGAATTCTTGAAATTTTTCGAATACTTCATCCTTGGAATTCAACAAATAGATCCAAGTTTTCCTTGAATGGCCATAAATGAAAGTTACATAGTATATATTACCTCCTAGAGACTTTGTAGATATAGGACCACAAACATCAGATTCTCAGAGTGAATGAGATCCAGTATTTCCTTGGATCTTGAAGCACTACTTCCAAATGGTTTCTTAATAGTTTTACCTAATGTACATCCCTTGCAAACTCCTTCATGATTCTCCTTAAGATCAGGGTTGCCATTCGCCATTGTGTTGAGAGTTGGTAAGATTTTGTGGTGAAGGTATCCAAACCTTCTATGCCAAAGCTCACATGGGCTGACTTCAATGTGAACCAAGGCTTGAGATAGAGGTGTGAGTAAGCTGTAAAGTCTTCCTTCATGAATACCAATAATTTATGCATTGTTGATGCTAGAACCTTTATCCCATACCATTACTTTCCATCTATAAAAGCGACACTGTCTCCCATATCTTCTAGACATGAATAGAAAGTAAATTCTTTTGCAAGCCTGGTACGAATAGAATGTTGTTGAGATGTATGTTTCCTCGATTCTCCAGCGCCAGCGAGGTTGATCCAATTCCTCTTACAGGATAGCTCTTCTTGTCACCAAGTTCAATAGAGTAGGAATATTTCCCTCTTGATAAGGTCTTTAGTTGTTTGTGCTCACCTGTCATATGTCTGGATGCTCCACTGTCAATTACCCATATATTTTCATCTTCAAACGTACCTATAAGTATTGAGAATAACCCTTTTTCCTTTGTAGTAGAAGTCTTGGTCATATGATTCTTGATAGACAATAGGAGATCCCAAAATGCTTTGGTGCCTTGCTTGAGATGACTTGCCATTGTAAAAAACTGCTTCATTGACTTCTTCAAAGATGTAGTGATCTTCATCATGCCCTTAGACAACCTTAGCTCTGAGACCATGTTGAGAAATCTAGAGGGCTACAATTAGGGTGATTTCTCTTATGCTTCATAATTGCTTGTGATGTATTTTTATTTTTTCTTGATTATTAGATTCTTCTCTTATTATTATGTTGTTCTTATCATATAACAACTACTGAAACAAGAAGATCAACAATATACAAGAACACAGGATGTAGGTTGCAAGCCAGGGCCAAAACCTCTCCACTTGAGAGGAAAACCCCCAAATCTCTTCTCTTCTCATAGATTCTTCAAATGACGAATTCCAAGACCTCTAGACCAAGATCAATACCCTTCCAAGGCCAAGCTAGACCTTCTTGATGATGTACTTCTTCTATCCAAGTCAAACCCAGTCAAATCTCTTCCCACTGCACAATTTCGACCCCCAGCTCCAAAATTTCGGCGTCCACTACAGGTCTGAAAGTTTTGGCCCCTGCAACAATTGCTACTTTCACACGTGTGAGCACTTTTAGGGCTTCCAAGGCTTCCTTTGACCTTCGCTTGGGTTGCTTCTACTAGGGCTTGTAGGTGACCTAAGAGTCCTTTCTTCGACCTTCTTTCTGCAACTTTCACAACTTCGACCTTGCAACTGCAAAACCCTAGCCTTGTATTCGAACGAGAGAGAGAGAGAGAGGGAGGAATAACCCAAGAACTTCATCCTTTGTCCTTCTATCTTTCTTCGCTTGCCTTTCTTCTGCTTCTCCCTCGCTTGGATGATGAGAAGTGAGTGAGTGTCCATAGGAGGTCGAGTTCCCTCTTATATATAGGCTTCCAAGGAGGACAACATGCCCTAATGAGGCCGACTTCTTAGCTGCTAGACCGACTTGGCCTTGGAGGGGTATTTTCACACTTTAAATGCAAAAATAATTCTTTTGACATGTTACAATATGCCCAATGGGGTCTTCTTCATATGACAATGACTCTATTGACTTCTTTACTCTATGACAAACCCTAGAAGCACTCAATGGGTGATTGACCTCTATATAAAAAGATTTTGAGCATGAAACCTATTGTTGCCTGGATTGTATAGGTACCGCGACAACGCTCCTGCCCACTTCATTCTAGTTGTCTCCCAACATCAGGCTATGGGGGTAGTCCCTATGGAATGAGATGAAGGAAAACAAGTTGGAAACCACCTTGTTTGGGAGACATGGATGAGTGGCCTAGCCAATTGGTTAAATTCGAGCAAGATTATTGATTAGATTAGATTTTAAAGTATGAGACCAGTGCCTTAATGGAGTCACA
The DNA here is from genome assembly GCA_000404065.3 of Pinus taeda. Classification (NCBI taxonomy): domain Eukaryota; kingdom Viridiplantae; phylum Streptophyta; class Pinopsida; order Pinales; family Pinaceae; genus Pinus; species Pinus taeda. The sequence goes on along the minus strand of APFE030027981.1, from coordinate 7,896 downwards.
AATTCTTGCTTATAATAAATTGGAACCAAATGACTGGATGGACACCTTTTGCTTAAGATGATTGACTAATCTGAATGATAGACAAACCTATGACCTATGTGTGATGCAAAGATCTTGGTTATTTTTAGTTAAATGCCTAATCTAGATGTAACCTTCCTTTAACTATTTTGACGTTGGTCTCCAAAGTAGGTTGTGGGAAGGAGGCCAACAGGAAGCAGGGTAGGGCCTGATTAACGATACCTTCTGTTGTGCTCCTATCATGCGATGCCTCCGGTGTTGCAGAGACTGTGGCTCTGACCACTGCAAGGTCACCGTGTTAACCATCAAAGAGTTGTCGAGGCCCCTCAAGCTAAGTGAGGAGGGTTGCCGGTGCCCTATATCTCTATCAACCTAGCTTATGCTAGGAGGTAAATTATTAATGCAATCTAAATCTAGTATGCTTATGCACAAGATTATGGGTGAGATTATCTTGAGTTAAGATTGCTTAAGTTACTTAAGTACTTATGTGAGATTTATCTTAATGCAAGAGTACTTAACAATGTTGAGATGCAATTTTAAATAAAATAAGTGCTAAGAGATACAAGTGTAAATTTCAAATAACCAACTTTATCCACCAATGAATAATAACACAAGATATTATGCCAATCAACAAAATCAATGTCAGATTCTGAGTGCAGAGATAAGATAAGCCAATTCCAAGTCTATGACAATTTATATCAGCAGTAATTATTCATAAAATTTAGACTTGATCAATGTTATAATAGTGGTAAGGAAACCACTTCAAATCATGAAATTTGCCTTAGACATAAAACACAAAAATTCTCAATGACCAGCAAATGTAAATTAACTTATTTAGCCCACTTTATGATGATGTATTCAATGAAATTTCAGGTCTGATTTGTTAGTTTACAGTAGTAAACAACCACAGATCAACGAGCTAAAAATGCCAAATATAGATGGTCAATATGCCAAAAAATAGCAAAATGCACTAGAACTTGAAAATTTCAATTTTAGAGCTTTTAGAGAGTTTGACTCGACAATTTTTAAAACTGATATGTTTATTACAGCAGTGAGTTAACCACAGATCAACAAAACTAATGAAGGAAAAAATAGATGCCCAATATTTCAAAAAATAGAATAATTTTCCGGAAATTGAAAATTTCAGTTTTTGGCCCTAATTAAGTATTTGATTCAGAAATTTCAGATAAACAGAAAATTTTAGTTATGCAGAAAAATCCAACAAGCTTAAATGCTAGATTTAGGCCAAAACTCAAATATCCAAGAGGCCAAAATTTGTGAAAATGAAGATTTTGCAATTTTAAAAGACTTTGACCATTTAGTTTGTGATTTTAAGGCCTAATTATTAGCAATTTGCTTGCTTTAATAAAATTTCAGAAAACAAGAGTTTAGAGATCAAATCCTAGGCCCAAGGCCTTTAAGATCCCACCAGTGAAAATCGTTGAAATTTTGGGATCACTTTGCCTCTTGAAAAATAAGAATTTTGAGGCCTTAATCCTGTAAAACCGCCAAGTATTTAGCTTTAAAGCTTCAGCTTAGGGTTTTAGGTTAGTTTTGGGGCAAAAAGAGGTCAAGAATTGGAGAACAAGGCTAAGGGAGGCAAATTTGCGGGGATAAATGGGCTAGGATGATAGATTGGGGCACAAGGATGAAGAATATGGCTTTAAAGGGCCAACGCTATACCTAGTGAGGCTAGCGTTTGGGAAAAAGAGGGTATGGAGGCCTAGGGCAAGGCAAACCTATGCCTAAAAGTTCCAAAAAGGTTGAAACCCTTGCTCAAAAATTTTTATGCTTCAACTCCTTTGATTTTTCCAAAATTTTTCCGTGGGAAACCTAAAATTTGTTCCAAGAGACTAGATATTACCCTCAAGGGCCTAGATCTAACTCTTCTCCCACTTGGTTTCTCGATTTAACTTGCAAGAATGAAAATAGAAACACCAAAACCCCAATATATACAAAAATAAAACTAAAACCAACCCAAGGTAGAAAAATAATTAACACTTAAAATTACAAAATTATTTTACAAATTGTACATGGGTATTTTAAATAAATTTTAAGAAAATAATTTTATAATATTTTTCTTGAAAGAATGGCTAAAACGCTTCAGAAAAATATTGCTCACTATAACTCTAGCAAAGATTTAATCCACCATATAAAAACTAGGAATCCAAGCAAGATGATCCTTGCTCAGTCTGTGAATTTGGAGACCAAGGATTGAGTACCTGCAAACACTATGTATTATCTCAAAATATAGCAAGTAAAGCACCACATAGGAAGCCTGTAGTTAATACATACCATAGATCAACGAATAAGAACACTTTGTGTTGCATCCCAAAAGATTGTACTATAGTAGAAAAAATAGTTCCCAGCAGGACAATAATTTACAAAATGCTTCAACAACAATTCTAGCTAGAGATCAAGATGATTAGAGACTCAATTGACTATCTAATTTATAAATAAATCCTCCAAATGAAAAAATAACGACTAGTTTCTTTGATCCTTGCCAAAATAATCTTGGCCGTTGATAAACACTTCAAGATCTTTTAATCTTGGCCCTTGATTTTTTATTTTTGAAGAATTTTCGAATTTATCATTTAATTCATTTTTAATTAGCTCAAAATCAATTATTTTGAACTAATTTCTCAAAAATTTTGACTTTGACTTAACCACCAAGGTCCAAGGGTCCAAATTTCCTTGAAATATACAATATTCCCTTAGTGGAGGATCTTTAAAAATTGACCCTTTTAAGACCCAAGAATTTTTCCATTTGGAGAATTTAGTTTCCTAAGACAATTTACTTTGACTCTAATTAATTAATTTTTTGGTTTAGGATTTAATTTTATTTTGTCAGAAAAATTATTAATTTACATATGAGGGGATTAATTAGTTTTCCAACCCTCTAATACATATGATTTTTCATTTACAAGACTCAAAGAGAGAATACACGTTCGTCCTAGACCCTCAAGACACATAACCCATCCGCGACACAATATGATCTAGTAAACCCAGTGATTTGTAATAAAATAATTAAGCCAATTAGGTTAAATTATTTTTAAACCACTTTTACATTAGATTCGACTAAGACACTAGGACTCACCTAATAATTCGACAATAAATTTCACCCTAGCTTTGGGGGTTTAAGCGGGAGGGAAAAAACTCTTCTGATTCGCTGTGTCAAAAGACACAGGTAGTCAGTGAGGTTAAAAAACATCCTAGGATGGAATTCATCATCAAATTATAGGCTTACCTAGGTTGTTACATAACTCAAGGTTTTACTAAGATCATTTACAAGATATAACTTGTAGAATGAGATGACCATGACACACTAACTGCTGATCTGTGATCCGATCCTTGTTGAAAAAGTTGGTACTTTCGCTTCCTTGGAACTTTGATAATTTGAATGCAGCAAAACCCGTGCTACAAAAAAATAACGATAATAATTTTTATTTCTTTTTACAACATACAAGAATCAAGAGTACATTTCATATTTATGAAGACCGAACCTAGTTACATATTTCAACATGCCTGAGCTACAAAAATCAACAGGAGCTCTACCTATCTCTTGTTACCTTGATTTAATGGAGCAACATGAAATTATGGGGTGATCTTCTTGGTAGTCCCATGATGGGGTAGGGCATGCAAGAATTGAGATATTTGGTTGAATATGGATATCTCTTTGATGAAGAGGGCTAGGCATCTTTGATCATGATATTAGAAGAAAGCAGAGAGGGAGCACCCAGAGTCCCTATAGAGGTAGTATCATTGTTGAGAAATCAAGAAGGTTATAATTAGGGTGATTTCGCTTAGACTTGATAATTGCTTGTGATGTGTTTTTTTTACTTTTCTTGATTATTAGCGTCTTCTTTTATTATTATGTTGTTTTTATCATCAAACAACTACCAAAAAACATGAAGATCAATAGTACACAAGAACATAGATGTAGGCTGCAAACCAGGGCCAAAACCTCTCCTCTTGAAAGGAAAACCCACAAATCTTTTCTCTTCTTGTAGATTCTTCAAATGACGAATTCCAGGACCTCTAGACCAAGACCAAGACCCTTCCAAGACCAAGCCAAACCTTCTTGATGATGTGCTTTTTCTATCCAAGTCAAACCCAGTCAAATCTTTTCCAGCTGCACAACTTTGACCCCCAACTACAGAATTCAGCCTCCACTGTAGGTTTGAAATTTTTGTCCCCTACAACAGTTGGTGCTTCCACATGTGTGAGGGAAATTAGGGCTTCCAAGGCTTCCTTGCTCCTTCACTTGGGTTGCTTCTTTTTCTAGGGCTAGTAGGTGACCTAATAGTCCTTTCTTCCACCAATTTTGACCTTCTTTCTGCAACTTGAAAACCTTGAATTTGTAGCTGCAAAATCCTAGCCTTATCTTTGCACGTGTGTGTGTGTGTGAGAGAGAGAATCAACCCAAAACTTCGTCCTTCTTCCTTCTCTTCTCCTTCGCTAGCCTTTCTTCTTCTTCTTTGCTTAGATGATAAGAGAATGAATGAATGTCCATAGGAGGTTGATTTCTCTCCTATACATAGGCTTCGAATGAGGACGACATGCCCTAATGAGGCCAACTTCTTAGCTGCCAGGCCGACTTGGTCTTAGAGGGGAGGGTATTTTGACACATAGACACACAAATAACTCTTTTGACATGTTACAAGATGCCTAATGGGGTGTCCTTCATATGACAATGACTCAATGGACTTCTTGACTCTATGACAAACCCTAGAAGCACTCAGTGGGTGCTTGACCTATAAATAAAATGACCTTGAGCTTGAAACCCATACTATAAAAATAACAATAATAATTTTCCCTTCTTTTTACAATATACAAGAATCAAGAGTACATTTCATATTTATGAAGACCAAACCTAATATTTCAACACTCCCTCTTAACTAGGGAGGTATTAATAATGGTACAATTACATTCTCTAACTGAAGAGATCTCATAAGAAGAGTCCGATTGGTAAGCCATCTCATAAGCTATCTTATTAGCTTATATCAATGAATCTCATCATACCAACCAACATTGTAACATATCAAGGCTTTGACTAACAACTCTATCTCTTCGCAAGATCAGAGCACAATGCTGGGGAGACCAATGATTTATAAACACCATCATCATTGTCTCTCAAGGCACATACCCCATGTGAATGTTGACAAGGTATGTCCTTCTAGGACAATTCCTGTCTTGGATTAACACATCCTCAAGGAATTTCCTCTTCGACTACTCTTATCTATTAGATGCCCTACATCATCCTAAAAGAGTATCGGAAACCAGATGCTTACCCAATCTGCCATTCTTCCTTCACAAAGTGAAGAGAAGAACAATGTGTCTATCTCTCCCTCTCAATTAGGGAGGAGATATCAACCAATCCAAGCTTGTTTCCCAGATACACAAGCTTCTTATTAGGAAGAGATTTTGTCAAAATATCAACTCCCTGCTCATCAATGGAGATATACTGTAGTTGTAACACTCCATCTTGCGTCATATATAATGATACTTGTTGTTTATGTGCTTCGTCTTTCCATGGAATACAGGGTCTTCAAACAACCTTATGCAACTGCTGTTGTCACATTGTATAATTGTAGGGTCCATTGGTCCTTCAAACAAGTCGGATAACAACTTCCTCAACCAGACAAATTCTCTACCAACTTCACACGCTGCCATGTACTCAACTTCAACACTACTCAAAGCAATTGACTCTTGCTTTCTACTCATCCATGAGATCATAGAGGATCCTGTTACCACTCAAACTAGCAGGGGTCCTAGGAGGGGTTCCTATAGAGCAACTACTAGGTCAAGTGGCAACAATGGAGCAATAGCCCATTGTCACCTCAGCTAAAGCTCCCTGCTCTTTATGGACTTTCACTGATGGGAGGAGTCCCCGCATGAAGGAAATCACTAGAATGATGAGGTCAATAGTGATGCACAATGTGATTTCCAAAGCCCATTCAAAGGAGAGGCTCAAATAATAGGTTATTTGTTTTAAAAGCAAAAGAAGGGCTCTCCAAGAAAGGCTTGAGGGAAGGATGACCTTGGGTTTAAGAATATTAAAAAATGATGAATGCCTAAGATCAAAACTTCCAAAATCCCTCACTTGTGATTGATGTGTTTATACTAGGGCTCAAAGTGAGGCAAGGATGGCTCATTCAATGGAAATATTCAATTAAAGTGTGAGCTTTGGGAGAAGCTAGGGTGACTTTCCATGAAAAACCCTTTGAGAGAAATACTATAAAGAGACCAAGGGTTGAGAGACATACCGTGGTAAAGGCTCGTCCGATGATCACCTATAGTTAAGAGAAAAGGTTTTGAATGATGAACTACAAAGTGCACACCTTCAAGAAATCCCCTAGTCAAAGTAGCTTCAAGGGTTCCCTCTGGGTGTGATAGCTAGGGCATCAATTTATTTGAAATTCCACCATCGGAATTTGTTCAAAATTGGAGGATGCCTAGAAGAAACATAAATGAAGAAACTTGTCTGGATGGAATCCTAAAATTCCTCCTCCCTAAAATTTCGAACCAGGCCCTAGAAAATCTCTTTATCCTTAGGGGACGACGAAAAGGGGAAGAAAAGAGGTGAATCAGATTTCTCTATGATCTGTTTTACAAACCCAGAATTGAGAGAAGAGAGAACCGATGTTATACTTTCATGCTTCCATAGGTAGCACTCAGGCCATGCAAATGTTCCAATTCCACTAGTCTTCCCCGAACAACATACACATTTAGGTTTACACTGCAGATACACATACGCTGTACACTCACCACGGGTTGTCCACACAGTCTACGCAGTCTTAACATAACATGCAGCTTGCAGTCTTAACACAATCCATGCTTCAGGGAATCTTCACATATCGTAAACGATCTCACAAGCTTAGAAATTCTCTCGACTCTTGCTCACATACCAAATGAAGAATATTACACCAACAAATTATGGATCAATTGTATTAATTTAGCAATAATAAGACAAGCTCAAACATTTCCATTAAGAAAATAAATATTTATAATGTTTGATTCAATCATTTCCTAAAATGTCTCAACAATTGTCTGTACTCTATCCGTAAATATCTCAATTAATAACTTTCTATGCAAAAGAAACCTTGGAGATATAAAAAATACAAAACAAATGCACAACAGCAATAATTCTAGATTCTGACAAATGATCATTATTCTAACCATTCTAACTTGATATCAAGCGTCAGGACAGTCTTTACTTGAACTATTGCAATGTATAACAAATTTTTAGACTAGCAATGCAACTTTCAAGACAAAAGAGTAGCTAATCTTTTCCAATCTAGGCTACCAAAGCTTGCATAGGTAGAAAACTAGGTTGTGAGATATGATGCCTCAAATGGCTCACACAACAATGCTTTCTTCGCTTGTGGAGATTATTGATTGGGAAAGAATTCCAATCACTTATGCATTAAATGGAAAGACTACTCTAAATCAAATAAAATGAAGACAGTTGAATCAAGTCTAGCTAGCTTATCAAGCATCCGTTGGGGTCTCAATGGGTAGAAAATTAGGTTGCATCTCTATTCTGCTCCCATTGGTCAAAAAGGCTTGCAACAATACTCTGCAGACCACTCCAATCACTACTCATAAGCAAAATTAGACTTGTTTTGGAAGCAAATTCTACACTTTATAAAAGGAAATGTTTGCTGCAATATAAACAGGGGCTAGTTTACACGTTTATAACAGAAAATTGAATAGAATACAGAGAAATATTTACCAGCAAAACAATGCATGGGAAACTAAAGTATGTACACATGAAGGATAGGTGCAGATGCCAAGAGATTGGGGGCCCTCCAAGATTTTATTTGCATACACAAGGAAGATTATTGTTTGTGGAACCTTAGTGTTGATATATATATA
>APFE030027974.1:158968-205680 GCA_000404065.3 Pinus taeda | reverse complement strand
TTGTACATTTAAAGAGACCCTTCTTGGGATTTTGAATCATGTAAGAAGGTTAAGTATTGAGTCAAATATGAATTATGTAATCTCCACTCCATGTCGGTCTAAGAGAAGATCAAGTCAGCCTAAGACCCTATTCGACCCCACAAGAACCCTATAAAAGGAACGTCATCAAATTCATTTGGATCATCATTCTCTCATCAAGTTCAAATTCTCTTGTAGCCGGGAAAAGGTGTGAAGTCTATTTTTGGGAAGTTGAAGTGAATGCGAGTTTTGGGAAGTCTAAGAAGACAAGGAAAATCGAAACTTGGGTGTCTCTCTATCTCTCTGTTTCATGCCCTAGATTGGGAGATCAAAGTTTTTCCAAGTTCCACTATTGTAAGAAGCTACCAGTTGCCACAAGTTATTGCATAATCAAAGTTGCTAGGAAAAGGTCAAAATTTTGGGAGGCTGGCTTTATGTGGAGGGAAGTTCTAGTCTTGGTCTAGGGTGAAGAGTCTCAAAGAATACTATTGAAAGGAAGAATTATCTTGACTGGGTTTTCCCCTCGTGGGGGATTTTTCCCTAGCATGTGCCTACATCTGGTGTATATTGTTTTATGTGCTTCTGTTGTTGGAAATTGCTTGATGAACTGAAGAAAGAATATATAAAGAATAATAATAACAAGAAACATCACAAGTAATTATCAAGATCAAGAAAATATTTTCTGCCTGTTCGATTTTCTAATACTACTTACACCTAAGATAATCCATGCTCTTCAAGTTCTTCATCTGATGAGTTAACTTCTTAATTGACACAAGGCGGTGAGATTATCCATGATGAAAATGGAAACAATCAAATCATTGAGTACTCTTTCCATCCCTCATAATCTCTTCTCTTGCATGAATACAAATCTCCAAACTAGCTGCTCATGATATTTCTCTAATTCATACATCTTCTAGTTTGCAATCATATGAATATTTCAACTTGATTAATCTAGTTGTTGAAGTTGAAAAATATGGTCAAGTTAGTGAAAGAGATGGTTGTCATCCAGTGATCCATGGTCTTATTGAAACCAGTGGTAGAAGCTATCCTCACACCATGCACGATCTAGTTCAATCTCTAGGACGAGATTTTACAATCCTTGAAAGTTTTAGGACTTTCAAGGGTGTTGAGGCACTTCAACTTTTGTTGATGGTTATGTCAGGATCTCATGACTCGAGCAAGCCCCTTGAACTAAGTCAGATCCAATTTCTCTCACACAATCCTTCTCTTTGCATGGTTTCACTCGACATAAAATTCTTTTTGAAAGATGTTTTGTATTTCAAATATAATCTTTCAAATTTTCAAGATTTTATTTCTAATCTAATTCAAGAATATTTTTTAGTTGATTCATCTTCATGCAAATCTCTTGCATCAAACTTGGGTTTAGAATGTGCATCTCTCATAAAGCCATGGAAATGTGAAGTTGATCATCTCAAAGACCATCTATGGCCGAAGGAATCATATATATCAAATTTATTTCATGATGAACAACTCTTGTTTTTTCTTGTGAACATCATATCATGAATCTTATACTTCATCGCACCTGCAATCCTCTTAAGCGCGAATGAATGCATGAGTTATTGTGCGAATAAAATTCTTCCTCATTCACTATGTCTTGACTTGTTTCATGTGTTTATTGTGCTAACATTCTTTTTAATTCTTTTTGATGATTATGATGTCTGTATAGTTTGTCATGAGTTACAGGAAAATGTATTATCACATTCAGCATGTGAGGAAGTAGATCTATTGTTCAGAACATTTACAGAGTTGTTCAAATTGGTTTATCTTTGTTAATTATAAAATGTGAACGTGATGCTTTAATCAACCCATATGATCATGATTATGTCTCTAACGACTGTCATTCAACTTACTATTTTCCCATTATCACATCCAATGACATTTGTTTTACATCCTTTGATCTGTATGGTTTAACATCTCACCATCTAGGCACTTGTAAAGCTATTAAGGCACCTCTGCACTTATCGATGGTTATTTCAAGTCCTGATTTTCTTAACATGCTTGCTGAATATGATCAGATTTATTTCCCCTCACACGATTCTCACTGCAATCCCATGCCTCTAATTGAACATGCATCATTTCAAAGATTTCAAGGTTTTCAAGAGGATTTTCATGAATTTTACTATCCAATCACTGAATGGATGGAGAAATCTTACATGGCAAGCTCTGTCACAAATAACAAGTTTCGATCTTTCCTCGCACTTGCTAAGAAATTCAGTGTAGATAGAGATACATTTACAAGAAACTTCCAAGGTTTCTTGATTGATGGTTTTCATAAAAAAGGTAAGATTGTAAACTCATTAGAAGTAGTGGCTATGGACTATCTTTCTGCTGACAGGAAAGACCTTCAATTTTTTGTTCAATCTATTCAAGTTCTTATTACTTTATATATGTTTTAATTTCTTATATCTTTGTGGATGCAGGTTGGGAAAAACTATAGTGGTTACATTGGAAATTTCATTATACGTGACCCTGACCTTCTAGTTATTAGGTTAGGAGTTAGATTAGCTGCATTCTAGTTTCCCCTATCTTACACTCATTTTGCACTTGTTATCTTTAGTCTTTATTGCATTTTCATACTTATGTCTCACATCATGTTTGGTTTTTCCTCCTTTGGTTTATGCTTTGGTTTCACTTTCTTGTCATGTCATGTATTTTCCTTTTCATTTTGTTGATAAGAATTTCCATGAAAGGTGTACTATTCGGGATCGAAAGACAATGTGGAAAAAGATAGACAGACTTTGTGACACTACAAAATTTGGCTAACTCTTTGTCCTTCTTCCTTGTCTTGGTCAAAATTTTTGGTTGATCATGTTTTGATAGAAAATACAATTCTTGAATTAGGAAAGCCTTGTGTCGAACCATGATCTCCATGTCTATTATGGAAATGTCATGCCTACACTCGTGTCTTTATGTTTCAGTGCTTTCAAATTGATCCAACCAAGTAGAAAAAGACAAGGGGGAAATATGAACGATAAAACCAATATCTGAGCTCTTATATATGCTTCTCTAAAGGCACAACCTCTTCTGCTCTCAGTAAATCAGGACCCCTCTTTCGCTCACAAAATGAATAAGTCCCTATGCATAGTCCTATTTAAATATATAAATAAAGGTGAAAGAAGAGAAAGGTTTCATGCACAGAGAGGTGAAGCAATAAAATTATTCGGAGTATTTTTCAGGCTCATTGGCAACGGAGAAATGTTTGTGTTTTTGTAGTGACTCCATTGGGGTACTTTCCAGGCCTGCTAGTAGCAAAGAAACACTAGAGACGAAAAACTATACTATGAAAATCTAAAGCTCGCGAACTTCATTATGCTATCCTGATTCGAAACATTATGTGATCGTTGATCTTATGTTTGCGTTTAAATGAGTAAAGGAATGAAGGGGATTATGTTTATGAATAGGGTATGTGGGGAAGCCATGGTAATCTGAATGATGAATCAATACTTCATCAAGAAATAGACCCTGCATGAAATAATTGATCAAGGCAAAGAAGCTGGATTTCTACTAGTGTGTCGCTAAGTGTTGTCCCTACGACAAATAGCCTAAAAAATTTTGCCTACACTTGAATTTTGGAGCCTATTATGGATCATGTCATCATTCATTTCATAGTCACTTCTTGGTTAGTTGATGCTTTTGAGATCCCGTCTTGGATTAGAAGTATCAAGGGTACTTTCTCACACATGATCAATTTGAAACAAGTTAATGATCACATTCTTTTAAGCATGCTTGAAAAAGCATATAATGGTCCATCAAGACTATGCCTTTGCGATGTCCAATCCATGTCGACAATCAATGTGCACTGACATTGACATTTTCTCACTTCTAGCTGTGTGTGTACTTCTATTTCAGTGAGTTTTGAAAACTATCACTTTCACGTACCTTTGTTTTCGCGAGATTCATTTTCATGTTTTTGGCTATTTATTTTTCTTTCTTTCATTCTAATTAGTGTCGTTTTCATGTTATCTCACTCTAACATGTGTTTCTTTCACAGTCATTCGTATATCACAAGTGTCGTTCACAATTTAGCACTTGCCATATTATAGCATGTTGAGTGTCACACAATGTACATAAGCTTGTTTTAGTGGTTACAAGAGGTTCTCATTATGTAAATGAGTTGATATTACCATGTAAACCTCCGTCACACTAATTCCCAAAGTTTTAAGAACTATCACACAAGTATTGTCATGGTCGTCACAAAGTGTATCTTTAGTGTCGCACTTGTCACAAGTTGTTGTAAAGGTTGTTGCACTAAGGGAAGTATGTCGTTAATGTGTTCTAGATGATCTATGTTGTGTTTTAAAAAACTCTAAGTGTGTTATCATAGTCAAGTCCTATCACTATTCACATCAGTTTCACTGATCCCACACACAGCCAAATTTTGGAAAGTTCCTAGAAACTTAGCCTCATCCGATCTTCCTGAACTGCAAATTGCATAGTGCCAGCCCTCATGATACAACCACACCTCTTGAAATTGTGCAATGCGTAGTTCCTACCTTCCAGGACTGCGCACTACGTAGTTTCCGTGCACAAGCCCAAGCCTTGGCCTCCAAAATTATGTAATTCAGCCCTCCTGCCTAGCCCCAATTATGCAATGTGTAGTATATGAGCTCAAGTCTCAACCTTGAGCTCTTAAAATATGCCATTGTGCAATCAATAGGTCTGACCTACCTCAGAGAACTGCACAGTTGATAGAAATAGTGAAAAACCTTGCTACCTAACTCACTGAGCCTAAAAAATGCATAATCTACCTACACAGTCCAGCCTGAAATGCGCATTGTGCAGTCTCAAGGCTCAAGCCTAAGACATGAGCTCTTGAATTGTGTAATTGAGTCATCACATGTGTTCTTATGTCTTCCAAAACTACATAATGGGAAAAATATTTGTTCAATCCCTCAGCCTGACTCCCTGAGCTCCCCAAATGCACAATATTTTTGCTCATTCCAAGCCTGAACTTTACATTGCGCAGTCTCAACACTCAATCCTTACCCTTGACTATTTGAGTTGTACAACTGCGTAGTCACTAAGCCTCTCCCTCAGCCTACCACCCAGTTCTGGCTCAATTAGTGTATCATCATGCAACATCTTAGACTAGGGGCTTATTAGACTGATTCCATCTTGTCATGAGTGAATTGAAAATATAGGAACTCTATCATGCTATGGAAAGTTTATGAATAACGAGATGGAGAAGGAAGACATGTTAGAAGACACATAAGGAGTTGATGAGATAAGATGATCATCATAAAAGAAGATGAAGGAACATTGGATTACAAGAGAAGACCAAAGATCAGGACTGCATGAAGAGTCCATCTAATTCACAACCCTTTGAAGGGTAGATATGAAGAACAAAACATATCTCTCATGAAGAGGAATTATTGGACACATCTCTTATTGAAGACAAAAATAAAGAAGTAGCAAGAAGGACAACTTGGCACTGCCACATCATGATGCAATCCATGTCATTAATGCCATGGTATGTACTCTCATGAGTCATCATATGCCACATCATTATTGTGGATTATGTAATTATCTATTCAAAATGTATTCTAAAGTTGAATTCCAAAGGAGACATTCAAAACGTGAAGATTCATGTAAAGTTAAAAATTCATAGGAAGTCAAACAATCATGGGGTAAGTCAAAGAGTCATGGGTGAAGCATCACCTCTTTGTTATAAATACACCCTTATTGTATGAGAAAAAGACTTTTCACCTTGGCTCCTCCCGCAAGGCATTAGAGAGACAAGCTAGTTCGTTTGGGGAGCAAGGGGTGGCTCCAACACTTCATTATTGGAGCTAGTGGTGTTCATTGTATACATGTTTCTTGGGACTTTTAATTAATATTAGAAGCCATGGGCAAGACGTTCTTCATGCATGGAATATGAATACTTATAAGACTATTCTGTGGATGTTTGTAATTCATGTTTTCTTTCATTTGTGTTAAAATAGTTGAACTATTTTGGTTATTTTAGTACTTATCATATTGAGAATGTCTTGTAATGGTTGCTATTGTTGTCACTTCCTTGTGGACTATTCCACAGGATATTAAACAAATCTTTCTAGTTTATAATGGTTGCAATGATCATCAGATCTTTGTGGACTATGTCGTTGGATGTTATACAAATAATTTGTGTGTGTGTGTGTCTACTAAGGTGGTACTTTACCTCTCTCCTAGAGGCTCACTTTCCTTTCCCTCCATAGTAGAATAATCTTGACACACATACAACCAAACACTCACTAGACATCCTCACTTGCTGATCCGAGATTACCTGTGCATAAATCTCCTGTGATGAACTTTGTAGCCAAGGAAAACTTATAAAATACATGGCAACTAGGCCAATATCCCAGATGGGGTTCATATTCGAAACAGTGTGAGGTCTAATTGTGACTTCACATCGGGGAGACCCCCTTGGTTGATGGATTTCCACCACCGTCAACAGGAACCTATGTTCAATGGAACAAATTATTTGTTTTGGAAAGTAAGGATGAAGACCTATATTCAATCACTTGGAGTTGATGTATGGGATGTAGTGGAAGAATAATATCAAAGGCCTCCAATGGTGATTACTAAAGATCATAAGATGGAGTTTAGATGTAATGCTAAAGTAATGAATGCCCTGATTTCTCACCTAACTGAATCTAAACTAGTCAAGGGCATGGATTTATCTACTTCCAAAGATATTTTGGACAAGATGAACAACTACTATGAAGGAGACAACAAGGTAAAACAAGGCAAGCTTAAAGGTTTTAGAATGCAATTTGAGTCTTTGAAGATGCATAATTATGATGATATTACAAAGTACTTCCTAAGGATTGATGAGGTCGTGAACACTGTAAGAGGTCTTGATGAAAAGTTAGAAGAACCTATAGTAATTCAAAAGGTGTTGAGATCTGTTCCTAAGTGATTTATCCCCAAGATTTCAACCATTGAGGAGATGACAGAGTTGAAGACTCTCACTTTGGACCAATTACTTGGTACTCTCACTACTTATGAGATGATAATTTCAAATGGAAATATTATAGCAAAGGAGTCAATCTTCAAAGCAGATAAGAAGCCTAAGGAAGAACATCATGATTCATGTTGTGAATCTGATGAAGAGGAAGCAAAGTTTGTGAGGAATCTCAAGAGGGGATTAGGAATTACAAAGGTATGTTACTTTTCAAGTTCTTTAATTGTTGTAAAGTTGTTCACTATGCTTCCAAGTGTCTTGAAAAGAAGAAGGAGAAATATGATTCTAGAGAGAAGTTCAGGAAAATTCAAAAGGAAAGGAAGAAGGCTGAGAAGAAGAGCTTCTACAATCAAGATTCTAACTCATCTGAAAGTGAATACAACCAAGCTTCAGATGAGGACAAAGATGTTGAAAGTCCAAAGGAATTTATTCTCATGGCCATAGACAATCTGGAAATAGAAGCTATTCATTCTGATGGTAAAGGTATTGAATTTAACTTAGAAGGAGAGTTAATTAGTGCTCTTGAGAGATTGAAAGGCTAAGGAAGACAAATAGAACCCAAAAATAATTGTTGATCAAGGAAATAGTTGAAGCCATTGTACCTCTTCTCTTACATATTGAAGAAGGAAAGAAGATTCAAGAGACTTTAAATCAGCTTAATGAGAAAAATCAAGCATGTGAGAGGCTTGAAAGAGAAGTTTTTTTGCTAAGGAAATAATTGGAAAAGGAAAAAAATCAATTGAGCTCTACTAATAAGTTTGCAAAGGGGACTTAAAATATAAATGAGCTTCTGGAAGCAGAAAGAGTCTCCACTGATCGAAATGGCCTTGGATTTGAGGTCGAGTCAAGTTCAAAAGTAGAATTGAAGGGAAAGAAGTCAATTAACTTTGTACATGTAGCCAAGAATGCGACAACAAAAAGTAATGGGCTATTGCAACAACAAAAATACAAAGGTAGACACATCCCAATAGCCAATCAGAGACAAATAAAAAAAATGCAATAAGAGGAGGAATTTCAATAAGAAAAATTCAAAAACCACTGCAGAAGAAAGTACAAATACATAGAGGGAAACCCAACCAGTTTTAGATGTTGATTTTCTCCTAGGTATGAAGGATGTTTTCCTGGATATTGTTTTACTTGCACAAATTATGGTCACAAAGCAACCAATTATAGGGTGAATTTATCTTATAGACAGTTCAGGATACCAAGAAGAAATTATTAGCAAATTAATAAGTCAATGAGACAGAACATGAGAAAACCCAGGTACATTAATCCATTTACTCCTCTGAAGAATTTGATTCAATCCTATAACTATCAAAATTTTGGGCATAGAGCAATTGATTGTAGACTTAATAATAAAAGGCTTGATCCAGTTATTGAGAAAACAAGCCAAGAGTCCAAAGTCTAAAAAGAAAAATAAAATACAACAAGTTGTAATATTGTTTTATATGATAGAATGAAGGTAGTCATTTATATGTTGATAGTGGTTGTTCTAGGCACATGTTCAGAGACAAAAGTAAGTTCATATCATGGAAAATAGTTGAGAAAGGTAATGTGACCTTTGGAAATAATGCACCTAGTAAGATTATTGGTAAAGGAGTTGTCAATCTATGAAATGTTAGAGTTAAAGCTAAGAATGTGTTGTATGTTGATGGGAAAAAGCATAATTTACTTAGTGTGTCTCATATGTGTGACCAAGTTTATGATGTGATTTTCAAGGCTAAATATTGTCAAATAATGTTCACAGGCACTACAAAATAGTAATTGAACCTGTAAGAACAAATAGTAATGTCTATGCCCTAAAGGAAAAGACATAGATATGTTTCTTATCAAAGAATGATGAAATTTGACTATGGCATAGAAGAGTTAGATATTTGAACTTTGATTAGATAGTCAGATTGGGGAAAATAATTTTGTGAAAGATCTACTAAAGCCTTCAAAGCTAGAAAATTCTATCTTCAAGCCTTATCAGTTGGGAAAGCAAGTTCAAGTTCCATTAAAGTCCAAGGAGAATTCATCAATCAAGCCATTGCAATTAGTTCATATGAACTTATGTGGACCCTCAAGAGCTTATACAACCATAGGTAAATTATATTTTATGTTTATCATTGATGATTTCAACAAAATGACATGGGTTGAATTTTGAAAAGAAAAATCAAATGCCTTTGAAAATTTTAAATATTTTAAAGCCATGGATGAAAATGAGACTGACTATCAAATCAAGAGAATAAGTGATAATGGAGGTGAGATTACTTCAAAATAATTTGATTATTTTTTCAAGAAACATGGCATCAAAAGGAAATTTCCCATAGCAAAAACTCCATAATAGAATGGTGTAGTCGAGAGAGCCAACATATTAATTCAACAATTATCTAGAGCCATGATGGGATAAAGTAACGTTCAACAAATATTTTGGGCTGAAGCCATTCATATAGTTGTGGTGATTCTAAACAAATATCATTTTAGACCAAGCAATGGCAAGAATCCATATGAGTTTTCGTATGGAAAACCTACAATGATTGAGAATTTCAAAGTGTTTGGAAGTAAGTGCTCTCTCAACAGGAATGATGAAAATCTTGGTAAGTTTGATGCAAGGGTTGATGAATGTATTTTTCTTGCATACTCACAGAATAACAAGGCCTATAGATGCTACAACAAGAACACAAAGAGGATATTTGATTGTATTGATATTAAAGTTGATGAACATATTGATGTTGAAGGCAATCATCTAGTGAATATCAATTCCAATGATCTAGTCAACTATGATGATAAGGATGATGAGTCAATTTCAGATGAAGACAATGAAAATTATCTCAATCCTCAATCCAAGGATCCTTCAAGGTATGTTAAAAGACATCACCCAACTACCAAGTCGTTGGTGATTTAAACACAAGTTTACATACAAGAAGAAAGATGTTGAATATCCCTACTCAAGTGTATGTATAATTTCTATCGATGATGGAAATAAAGGCTTTTTCCTAGGCTAACCAAGATGATAATTGGTTAAAAGCCATGCATGAAGAGCTTGATCAGATCGAGAAAAATATGACTTCAGAACTTGTTCCTATACCAACAAACAAGAATGTTATTGGCACAAAGTGGTTCTTAAGGAACAAATTGAATGAGTGTGGTAAAGTGATAAGAAACAAGGAAAGATTAGTTTGCAAAGGTTATGCAAAAATTGAAGGTTTTGACTTTAATGAAACCTTTGCTCTTACTTCTCGATTATAAGTGATTAGAATGTTTTTGACATATGCTTGTTTCAAGAAATTTAAGATATACATGGTGGATGTCAAATCTATTTTTCTGAATGGGGAATTGCAGGAAGAAGTTTACATTGAATAACAATATGGTTTTTAGTTGTCAGATAAGCTTGACTATGTTTGCTAGATAAAAAATTCCTTTTATGGTCTCAAGCAAACCCCAAGGGATTGGTAATCCAAGTTCGACAATTACTTGCTCAAGTGTGGTTTTAAAAGAGGAAAAATTGATAGTAATTTGTATGTTAAATCTAATGATGGAAAATTAATAGTGGTGGTTTTATATGTTGATGATATTATTTTTTCTAGTGATTTAGATCAATTAACTTTCCAGTTTGCAACTGATATGAAAGCTTAATTTGAGATGTCTTCACTTGGAGAACTCTCTTATTTCCTTGGTTTACAGATTGCACAATCTTCCAAAGGAATCATTATCTCACAAAGAAAGTATCTCAAGGAAGTATTGAAGAAATTTGGCATGGAGGAGTGTTCTTTGTTAAGCACTCCAATGGTTATAGGTTGCAAGCTCCACAATATTGATGAATCACCAAAAGTGGATCAAACTTTAAATTGATATATTATTGGTAGCATATTATATTTGATAGCCTCAAGACCAGAAATCATACAAGTAGTTGTTATTGTTGGAATATTTCAAGAATACTACAATAATAGACATCTTCTAGTAGTCAAAAGGATTCTCAAATATTTGAGAGACACGATGGACTATGGACTTTGGTACCCAAAGGGTAGAAATTTTTCATTGTCTTTTTTCACTAATGCTAACTGGGCAGGTGATGTACATGGTCAGAATAAAACTAGTGGTGGTTCTTTCTTTCTTGGTGAATGCCTAGTTTCATGGTTGAGTAAGAAGAAAGCTTCAATCTCTCTCTTCACTGTTAAAGCATAATATATAGCAACAAATTCGTGTTGCACTCAACTCTTATGGATGGAGAAAACTTTAGAGGATGTACAAGTATTATATGATCAATCTATTCCTATCATATGTGATAATACAATTTCCATCAACATGTCCAAGAATCTTGTTTTTCATTCAAAGAAAAAACATAATCCAGTCAAGTACCATTTGTTAAGAGAGAAAGTTGTAAATGAAATTGTCAAGCTAGAGTATGTACCTACCAAAGAGTAAGCAATTGATATATTCACCAAACCTCTCCCAAGGGATCAATTTGAGTATTTAAGTAAAATAATGGGAGTAGTTCCTCTTGACTCCCTCCACTAGATCTTCCTCAAGAGAAAGAAAGGAAGCTATAAAATCACTCACCATATCAAAAGAAAGATGTCAGGTCCACAAGATCAGCAAGATAGGGGGAGAAAGGTTGCAGGGGGAGCATATTAGTTTCTTTTCCATTGATGTCAAAGGGGGAGAATGATCTCAAACAACAAAAATAATAGAAGGAGAAGTACCTCAAACAAAAGAAAGGGGTAGTTGAAAACATCGAAGAAAAATAGCATAAGTACGCCAGAGTAGAAGTACATCAAAGGAGAAGTGCATCATAGGGGGAGCAACATCCATAAGAGGAAAAAAAAAGAAAGAAAGAAGAGTACGAGGTACACTTTTTCTTAGTTGTGATGATTTTTTTGTTTTTTTATGGTGTTTCCATCAATGCCAAAGGGAAAGAATGTTATAAATATGTTTTCATTGAGGGCAAAGGAATAAAACATGATGGTAGAGGTTGATATGATTGCAAAAAGAATGAGAAATGAACAAGATAAGATCAAGTATAAGAAAGGAAAAGGTGGTAAAGGTGCAGATAGTTTGAAGCCATTTTTTGTTTAGTATAAAATATCAAGTTTACTTGGGACCCACTTAGATGGATAGAGCTTTGAAAGAGCTTTCTAATGGTATATTGAAGTCTGAAAAAAGACTTCTCAAATCAAAATTTATTGTAGTTCAAATTTAAAAACTTGTAAGAGGAGAAAAGTTAAAGAAGGACAAGGTTCTAGTCAACAACATTTTGAGTTGGGCCTAGATATGCCTCGATCCCTGACCTAGTCAGGTCTTTAACTTTGTCAAAATTTGTAGCATGTGTGGTGGAAGCTAGCAGGGAATCATTCTGACTCCAGATCCTCAACCTTGTGGGACTTAGTCAGGCTTCCAAGTGAGTTGGAGAATGAGAGCTGGTCTAGGTGTATAGATAGGAAAATGTGTTGACCCCTAACTATGCATTTAACTACTATGACTAATTAAATTTATACATAAAATTCATTAGAAAACCGAGTTTATGGGACCCTTTTCATCCGTACGAATTTATAGCATGGATGACACATGGTAGTTTGTGATTAGGCGACATAAATGATGAGGATGCACAATTGGATGATGATGTTAGCATGACATCAATAGTGATGTGGCATCAATGATAGATTCACATGTGGCATGCAATCAACATTTTTGGGTGGCCATGTGAGCCAAATCCAAGTGATGCGTGGCACCACTTAGAAGCCACCATATGACACATATGACATTAGCAAGGTGACATAGGCAGACCCTTAAGTTTGTTCCAAGGAATGTGTTTTGTGATATTTTTCTGTGTATTTTCTTTTCAATAAAATTAAATAAAATAGAACTGAAGGTCAGGACCTTGGGCTAGTTAAGCCTTGGAGCAAGTCAGAGGTGGAAGTAGTAAGGAATAGACCCTGACCTCTGATCTCTGACCTACATCGAAGTTTGTTCCAAGATATCATTTTTGAAACATTTTGTAGCATAGGAAATTTTTAGCAAAGATACAGACCGAGATGTCAAAATTAAGGAAAATCAAATTCTATATAGTTTCAAGTATCACTCCCCCTCGTGTGATGCTCAATGTGGGATTTAAGACGTTCAAGGTGATATTTATTATAGGGTTCCATGCTGATATAAGTCATCAGTGTCAATTTTCAATCTAGTTTGAAAACTCTATGGAAACTAATGTCATTAACAAAGATTGTAACAAGGGATAAATAGGTCAAATAGATAGATATTGGAAGCAATATCAATATAGTTATATCCAAAGAAGCATGTAAATCAAAAAAGGAAAGAGATCTAGTGGAGAACAGGTTGAGCAGGGGAAAGACAAGGACATTTCGATGGATATTATGGTGTTGGGTAGACATGTATATTTTTTGAAGGCTTAGGTGGAAGAATTAATGAATCATTTTTCCTTTCATCAACACAGAATTCATGATGCGATTATGGAAATTCACTGCCTTCAACATCAGCTTTTGATTATCCAAGCCATGCAGTAGGGAGAAGCTTATGGACATGATCAATGAGTTGCCTTGGCTAATTAATCCCATCCCACTTCAACCACATTTTCCTACCTCATTTGAGTAGCATCAACAAATATTTTGATCATTATAGATGACTATGAATCCAATTTTATACAAATTTTGATGAATTTTTGTAAACTGCTATTACATTTGAGGCCTATATTATAAATTGTATCTTTATAGTTTCTTTATGGAAACATGTAGTAGGATAGAGACATAACTATCATGCTCAAACTGATTTAGTTAAAAATTATTGTGTTTCATCTTGCTTCATGATACTATGAAGGTATTTTATTTGTGCATTGACACCATTTTTCTAATACTATTAAAAAAATCAACCTACATAGCTGTATCAAAATAGGAATCTGTTTTCTTGACCTATCTTCACTAGGGGTTACTTATTAGTATTATGCCATCAAGATTGAGTAAAAATTTTAGTATAAGGGTAGGGAGTTTGGGACTAGAAATTGCCCATAGTAAAACCACTATAAATCTAACCCTAAATTTTATAATAAATAAAACATTAATCATAATCAACGTTAAGACAAAAAGTCAAATCTACATATAATGAAGAATAAGTAGAAGATGAAAAAAGAGATAGGAAAGTGGTGTTTGTTATGTAACTAGATCAAAATAGAGTAGAAACGTAACAAAAAATAGATCAAAGACTAGATAATGAGCCACTTTGAGGGGGAAATCTCTCTTTAAATCACATCAATGAACAATTCTTGAATGATTCAAATGAAAAACCTCCTTGGTATATATAGGTGTCTAAAGGGTGAAAATATAATTAGGGCCTACATAACTATAATATTGTAAGGGCTCAACAATAACACTAGTAGATTTCTATGGGGCACAACAATAACAATATGGGGGCTACACTAGTAATATAGGTACCTAACATGCCCCTTTCCTTCAAAAAAGTGTTATCCTCAACGCTTGAGTAGTTCTAGATGCTTTTATATGAAATACACATCCTCCCATGTGGAATTTTTGGTAGGTAAGTTCTTCCACTTAATGAGATACTATGAAATTGATCAATTTCGTAGTTGTCAGATTCTTGTTTCCGTGATTTCTTCAGGCCCCAATACGATTTTTCCTTCCTCGTCAAGTTCTGGAAATATAGTTTGAACTGGGAGTTTGTCACCTATAACCTTGTTTAAGCATGAAACATGGAAAACTGGGCATACTCGCGAAGATGCAGAGAACTCCAATTTGTATGCCATAGTGCTAATATTTTACAACACCTTGTAAGGGTCATAATACTTCGGTGATAATTTATAATCCTTCTTAGCTTGCTTGAGCGACATTTATTTGTATATTTTTAGCCATAAAAATACCCAATCACCCACATAAAAACTTCTTTCACTGCAATGCTGATCTGACTATTATTTCATTCGATTTTGTGCCAGAGTTAGGTTATCCTTTAAGAGTTGGAGAACTTGTTTTTTGATGCTCAATGTGATCTTACATTGGCTAAACCTTAGAATTATTTCTTAAGACGATGTGATGGACAATGGATGATATCCATAAAGCACCATAAATGGGGTCATTTTTGCTGCAGTGTCAAAAGAAGTGTTATACCACCATTTTGCTAGAGGTAACCACTTGACTAATTATGTTTGTTTATCATGTACAAAGAAACGAATATATCATTCCAAACATTTGTTCACTATCTCAAATTTTCCATCAGATTGAGGATGATAAGATGAGTTATGAGCTAATTGAGTACCAAGACAAGAAAATATTTTTTTCCAAAACTTTCTTGTGAAAATAGGATCTTTGTCACTTACAATAATCTCTAGGTTTCCATTTAGACTTTAAATTGTTTCCATAAATGCATTAGCGAATGTATTGGCTTTGAAAGGATGAGATCGTGCAAAAAATTGTGCATACTTGGTAAGTCTATCAACTATCACTATGATGACACCATTTCCTTCGGGCTTGGGTAAACTTGTGGTAAACTCCATTAATCTCTTCTCAACACCAACTTGGAATGTCTAATGGTTATAAAATATCCAGGGTCTTTATTGTATCACCTTTATTTTGTTGGAAAACCAAGCATTCTTCCACAAACTTTTGAATGTCAGATTTAAGGTCATCCCAAAAAACTTCCTTCTTGACACTATGGTAAGTTTTTAAAAATCCAAAGTGCCCTCCTATAGGAGAGGTGTGAAATTCAAAAAGAATTTTTTGTTCAAGTTGGGAATTCTTACATAGATATAAGTGATCTTTGTACCATAATGAATAATTTTTTTAGATAAATCTATCACATGCACTGGGATCTTGCTATAAATTTTGAATGAGTGTCCACACCTCTTTGTCAATCTTCCATTCATCCCTTTCTTCATTTATCCAATCAGGTTGGATAATAGAAATGACACAGAGCAATGATTCCACATCCTCATCCATTCGTGAGAGTGCATCTGCAACAACATTTTGCTTCTGTTTTTTGTAGATGTTTTGAAATTCATATCCTAACATATTTATGACCCATATTTGTTTCTCTTATGAAGATAATCCTTTTTCCAAGAATTACTTAAGACTATCATGATTTTTTTTACCTTGAAGTCGCTTCCCATTAGGTAAGGGTGCCATTTCTTCAGAGCAGGTAGTATTTCTAAAATTTCCTTCTCATAAATAGGTTTGTGTAAATACTTTCCCTTGATTGGATACTTTCAAAAGCAACAGGTCTCCCTTCTTTCATTGAAACAACACCAATGCCATTTCCTAAGACATCACATTCCATAATAAAGGTTTTTGTGAAGTGTGGTGTAGTTATGACCAAAGCTCGACACTTTTGCTCTTTAAGATGCTCAAGGCTTTAATTGCTTCTGGAAAAAAAATGCATCTTTCTTCAATAATGTTGTTAGTGGTGCTAATATATTCTCATAATCCTTAACAAACTTACAATAATACCTTGTAAACTAGAGAAATACGCAAACATTCCTTAAGTTTGTGGGGATTTTACATTCCTTTATGGTTTTAATTTGTCAGGGTCTACCTTAACACCATCATGAGAAACAATATGACCCAAACATTACACTTCCTTACCCCAAATAAAAATTTGGAGGGTTTTTCATACAATTGTTTCGCCTTTAATAGTTTGGGCACCTTATCAACATGATATTTTCAAGACCTACTGTAGATTATTATAACATCGAATAATACTAACACAAATTTTATAAGGGCTTGAAAATGGAATTCATCAAACCTTGAAAGGTGGAAGGCGCATTTGTAAAACCAAAATGCATGACCAAAATTTCATAATGACCTTCATGAGTTTTGAATGCTATTTTTGGAATGTCTTTTATCTTTATTTTAATTTGATGATATCCTGAATGAAGATCCATCTTGGTGAAGTAAATTTCTCCATGTAGTTCATAAAAAATTCATCAATGACATGAATGAGAAACTTATCTTTAATAATGAGCTTATTGAGCTCTCTATAATCTGGACACATATGCCATGATCCATCCTTCTTGTGGACCATTACTACTAGAGAACAGAAAGAAATTTGGCTAGGTTGAATTGTACCTTCCTCTAGCATTTCTGCAACCATACATTCAATTTCACTCTTCTAGGCATAAGGATATATGTAAGGTTCGATGTTTGGAGGAACACTTCCTGGAATCAAGTGAGTAGCATGATCATGATCAAAAATAGGTGGGAGACCTTTGTGAGTCTCAAATACCTTGGAATAATTGTCAAGGACTCTTTGGAGATATGGAAAAATGGATAACTTAGATTTTTTAACATCTAGTGAGCATAATTATGCAATTACCCATCATTGTTACTTCTTCAAAAGTTTTGTCATGTCATTAGAGCTGATTATCTTCCTAGGTTTGCTTGTGATACCCCTTAATTCAATTTCCTTTCCTTCCCAATTTTTTTCAAGAAAAGTTCTTGAAAATTAAAATATATTGTCCCCAAATATTGTAACCATTGTACTCCTAATACAACATTGACACCACCCATTGGAATGGAAAGCATTGGAATATTCAATACACATTCCCCCATAGTTATATTGATATTATGACACTTCCCCAAGAAATTTATAGTTCCTCCATTTGAAATGATCACTTGACACTATGGTGTTGGATATACAAATCAATTCAAATCCTTGGCTATCTTACAATGAATAAAATTTTGGGTATTACCTACATCAATCAACACTATTACCTTTCTCTTCTTGATATGTCCTTCTATCTTGAGAGTTTGAGGAGTGCTAATTCTCACCAATGCATTACAAGATATGGTTGGATTAATGTCTTATTTTTTAACCCCTGGGGTTGGTTCCTGATGTATTTCTTCTTCTTTTGTTTTTTGTTTTTCCTTTTCTTCCTCCTCTTCACAATCTATGTAGAATAATTTTTCTTAGAACACTTATGAGATTTAGTGTATTTTCCATCACAACTATAACAAATACCTTTGATGTTTTTTTTTCTTTTCTAGTTCTTGTGGTGTAAACATTGTAGGTTCTGGGAGGCTAGGAGCAACAACACTTCCATCTTTATAGTTATGAGTGGTATACCTACTTGTTTCCATAATTTTTCTTTCTACTTTTTTTTCCACCTTGAATGCATTCTCCAATGAATTAGGGTCTCAAAGGTAAACCTAATGTTGGATGTTATCATTTAAAATCCCTAGGAAGACATCAATAAAATTATCCTATATAATATTAATTTCCTTGATATTCACTCTTTGGAAGTCCTCAATGTGCTCCACAACTGAAACCTTTTGTTTGGGATTTATCAATTGGCTAAAGACGATATTTCTCTTTGTATATTCATAGTGTGCTATAGCTTCCTCCATAAAAATTGCCCAAGTGACAAGTGATTTATGAGAAAAAATCCATTCATACCACACAAACTTGTTGTGTTCTAAATATAAAGATGTAATGCATACCTTTTGTGTGTGTTGAACATCGTATAGATCAAAGAAGTACTCCATTCATGGTATCCATGCTACCAGATCCTCACCATAAAACTTACTCATATTTATCTTTGGAATATGGTTGGTCTTCAACCCAAATTTAGAGTCTATAAAACAATGATTCACATTCCTTTTGTTCTCATCGTGATTTTCATGGACTACCTTGTCACACTCGGAAGCTTTTCTTGTAGCAACTTTGTCAAAACTTCCATATCTAATTTTAAACCTTCCATGTCCCCTTTTACGTGTTCTTTTATGCATGCTTTTAAACCTTCCTTTTTTTCTTCTAGCCCATCCATCTTAGCTTCCAATTCATTTTTGGCTTCTCTTTTTGATAACGAAAATTATTGTACTTGTTCCTGTAATTTTGATATATCATGTTGCATTTCTTACTCTTCTTCATGCGTCTTATTATATATTTCTGTTAGCTTAATGGGTGTAGAATTTTTTGGTTTGTGGAGGCATTTTGGAACCAATTAATGATATTTATGTTTCACTATGCCCTTTGAATCACTTAAACAAAAGTTAAGCAAATTTAAAAATACACACCTTTTAAGAGCTTGATTTTGAAATTGTTAATAAGGATGAACTTAAAACTATGGTATCTCCGTGATTTCATATTCCCAAGGTTTGAAATTTTGTCATAGGGAATCCCTCTACATATTATTTATAACTCCAAAAGTAGACCAATATTGGATTCTTCAACATAAAGCAATGCCAAATCTACCACGATGACTTCATTATGGACTAGTTTAGTAGACGGAACTTGTAAGGGATGTCATGTTTCACTATTTCAACCTTCGGCCTTGAAATGCATACTTGAACAACTAAAGTCCATCCAATTTTAGTCACTTATCATGGAATTTAAATCCAATGCTCGAGGATAAAGTTACGATGATTTTGCTTAGGACACCTATTTGAGACTAAATTCTAGAGTATATAGAAACCCTAACTTCCTTGGACCATATCTTTGAAAATATAGTAAAACAAGCTCTCAAATTGTAACCAGATGTTCATCAAAATGTATCCTCGACGTGGTAACAATTTCATGGTCTAAAGATTCATATAAAAAGTTACAACGAACATTCCATGATGACCCATTAGAAGCAATGAAACCCTAGAACCAAGAGCTTTGATACCAAATGCTATGTAAAAATATCAAAATAGCATAGAAACATAAGAAAAAATAGATCTGTAACTATATAATAAGCCACTTTGAGGGGAAAATTTCCCTTTACATCACATAGATGAAAAATTCTTCGATGATTCAAATAGAAATACCTCCTTGGTATATATAGGAGTCTAAAGGGTCAAAATATAATTGGGGCCTACATAACTACAATAATGTAAGGGCTCGACAATAACAATAGTGGCTTTCTACGGGGCACAAAAATAACAATATGGGGGCTACACTAGTATTATAGAGACCTAACAATGTTTCTACTACACAATTCCATGTCACAATAGTGAAGAATGTTACATCATATAGTCACTATTTTTTGAGATGAAATCCTTGAACTCTACTTTATTTTCCTTGACACCACAAGATGTAATGAATGGAAAAAAATAAATCATTAACATGGAATTCACTATTGTAATAACCATTGCAATGATCTGGATAAGCAATCTAGAGGAGAATGATGAAGTTGAGCACTTTTTCGATGTAAATGGAGGAGATAAAGTACATTTTATTATTGAAAATGGAACCAACAAGAACTTCATATTAGTATATATTATTTAGAATATGAAGCTACTAATGGTGTCACACCTCCAATCGTATACCATTAGTTGGACAATCCATGGATGACACATCTACGTTACTTAATAATTCTTCTTGCAATATTAAATAAATTCCTTCAAAGAGGACATATTTCATGAAGTTTCCTAGTTGAAGTTTTTGATGTTACTTTAGAACAACCATATTTATGGAAGTTCCATGTTTTTTACTAGTTTAGGCACCATATGGTCATTTTCACCTTAAGATATCTACTCATTGAGATGTTAGAGGTAGCCTTAACTACCATACTCTTTATTATCGCTACTAAGTAGTATAGGAATATAATATATTTGAAATTGGGATATTTGTCCTCTTCATGATTTGACTAAAACTAAAGAAACCCATCATCCTACTAGGGCCTTTGTAGGGATTATACACACACACACACACACACAAAGATAAATATTTGTTGGTGGAAGAATATAGAGGCATATTGACTCCACCTATAGGTGTAATTCTATGTTGTTGGGTAAATCAGTTTTTGATTTGACATCAGGGGTCCATCTATTAAATGGTCTTATGTATAAATAATGTCTTTTAGATAATGTGGAGATCAAACATCATATTTAAGAATTATCTAGAAAGTCTAATTTGACCAAGATCCTCACCTTGTAGGAACACTATTGTGGTGGTTCAAAATAAGGATAGAACGTGGTGACCTCATATTCAATATGTAGCACTAATAAAAAAAACATAGTCAAGAACTCATGCCCCATCCCTTATAATTATGATATGCATGATCATCTCAAATGATCCAAATCTTTTCAGTAACAATGATCTTATATCAAGTTATAAGCAAGTGTCAATTGAGAAAACATATATGTGGAAGGAAACATTCAATTTGGAAGCTATATTAAAGTTTGTAATCATTCCTTTAGGCTTGATTAAAGCACTAGAGATGGTCAGAAAGATGAGGAAAGACACTCTATGACCATTCTCCAACACTTTTTAGGTCATATACCTTGAGAGATTCCTCACAGTTAATAGAAGTGAGATCATTTTAAGCACACTTTATTGTGTATTAAATGTCATGTGCCATCACAAGCTATATGCTAACTTAGTAAAGTGATCATTTTGCATGTTGAGAATTCAATATAAATGGTATATTGTGGATGAGCATGGTGTGCATCCATACCAAGCTAAGATTATATTCATTCATGGTTAGATATCCATAAAGAAACAAATAGAGCTTCACATGTTCTACGGCCTCATTAGAAAAATTTTGAGGTCTAAAATGGGCCTCCTAAGGAATATTATAAAATATTAGTGGAAATAATAAAATAAGATTAGATTACATCATCAAAATTTAGAGCAAAAAGGGAAAAAAAAACCATTTTTTCAACTTATCTCCCTACTACTCAAATTCAATTGGGAGCACTCATTGGATGTGAAATTTAATTCCTCATCCAAGGAGTAACCATTTTTCATACTTTTGATGGACCCTGGTAGATGAAAAATGAGAAATACATGAAAAACATGATTGTAATCATGTGTTTACATGTATTTCTCAATTTTCGTGTAGTATTGTCCATCGAAAGTATTCTCCATCGAAAGTATGCAACATGGGTATTCCTTGGATGAGGAATTAAATTTTGAATCCAAAGAGTGTTCTTGCTTGAAATTTGAGTAAAACCGTAGGGAGATAAGATGAAAATATGAGTTGAAAAAATAGTTTTATTTTTATTTTTTATTTTATTTTTTAATATTTTTACCTTTTTTACTCTAAAAATGGTGAATCACCTGCCATGGTTGACATCATCATGTTGAATCCTATTGGTTCTTATAAAGTTGATTTTGGCTGTAAATTTTTGTTTTGAGCCCTATTTTGACCTCAAAATTTCTCTAATGAATAACTTTTGCCACATGTTAATTTTGAACTTCTCCCATATTAATTGGCCCTTGAGCAAGGTGACTAAATGTGGAGCCAAATGATTTTTTTTCATGGATGTGAAGCAATAACACTAATTCCAGGATTTGAAGTGTCACCTATTCATAATGCTAGTCTTGATTCCTTTAGATCTAGAAAACCTTCAAAATAAACACAAACACCTAAAATTACTTGGCGAATTTAGCATGCAACGAGGATATGTTTTGGTCAATCATAGAAAGACTCTCTTTGCATGATTCAAAATTATTAAAAATATGAAAAATATAATTACATTTTTGTCCATGAATGTCGGTAGTTGGAACATTATATTTGTAATGAACCATTTTGCAAACTCCTTCTTGTAAACATTGCAAATATTTTCTTGTAATTATTATTAGAAATGTAATCACAATTATTTAACTAAGAGAATGGGAAATTGATTCTAGAGCTTGAGTTGAGGAAGGTGTTGGTGTTAGTGCCTTGATCTACCTCAGGCTGAAGGAAGGCAGGTCTGGGGTAACATCAAACCATGGTTAACCTTGTGGCTAGCCCTACTAGGTTGGGAGAGGGCTCTCTCCTTGTCAATCTCAATTAGGATATTGGAAATTAGGGCTTGATATGAATGAATTTAATGTATATTTTAGGCTAGGTATAGTAGCTCAAAGGATTTGATTGGATTTGTTTCAGGTCAAAAACAATGAGAGAAAGGGTGATTGGACTATGGAATCGCTGTTAGTTTCTGCTCGCAAACCTGGGGAAAATTAAGTGCCATGTTCAATCAAGTGAAGATTGTAAATGTGAGAAGTATGAGGGAGAAATCCCACTGCCCTATAGGCATCAAACAAAGGATGGATCTGCAGCAGCAACTTTAGATGAAAGAGAATAACGAGGTTGCTCAACAAAGCATCTAACAACGGATGAATTCTGCTAAAACTACCATTACAACTAACAGCAAAATCACCATGAAAGGAGCATAATTATGGATGAATTCCTAACATATAAATTAGATAATTCTGAAACAAAGGAGAAAAACATAATGTGTAAATGAATTACAGGAGAAAAAACATATTGAACATTTAAGCACTGTGATGAATCCCAGGCCTAAAGGGAAAAAACTGCTTTATTATGATATTCAATAAAACTTTACACAAGCCAAGACAGCCTCTCTGCTGCCAAAATCAAACCTATACACTATGAAATTCATAAAATATATACATTTTCTTATCCTTGTACTAAGGGAATTGATCTCAACCATTTTCTTCAAAATTGAATCAGTTACATTAAACTTGGACCGAATTTCTGAAATTAGGTGTTGAAGATGAACTCGTATCTCCTAAACCATAGCACCTGTTACAAAAATGAAAGAGGTTTTTGTATATAAGGTCATTTTGGAGAAAAAAATCTCTCAAATTTTGGAAATTCGTTTCTAGTTACTCGTAATCTATGCCACAAAATCATCTCTAAAACAGAAAATCATTACAAATTTAAATCTGTGAAAATGAGCTGTAAAGATCTAGTCACATATCCCAATGCATGACACCTCTGAATAAAATGAACGAGGTTTTTGTTATATGGCTCGTGTTTAACAAAAACCTCCTTGGGTTTTGCAAAATTACTTTCCATCTGTTGTAACATGGCACCGCACTAAACTGACTAAAACAGTAAAATAAATGAAAAAATTACCTTGTTTTAATGCAGGCTCCAAATATCACTGTATATCTCCCACATAGTAGCACCTGTGCATAAACTGAAGGAGGTTTTTGTTACTTGGTATGTGATTGAAGAAAACCTCTTTCACTTTTGTAAAATTCCTGTCCAAACTGATTTTGTAGTAAATTTGTCCCTGTGTGCAGCAACTGACCTCAAAACATGCATAACCAAGAATCAATCATTTATTTCGATCATATCTTATGATCTAGAAACCGGTTACAGGAGTGTGATATACCATTAGAAATATTTTTCCAATATTCTTCTTATGGACATATTTGTGACATGTTTTGTGCTGAATATCATGTGCAAAACATCTAACCAAACCAAACCTAGTAAGAGCTCATGTTGATCCTTGGTGACATGCTGTGAAGACTGGCACTAACAGCTGGGAACTTAGAGGAAGTAGCCCATTTAATGAAACAATGGACTGAATAATTTTGGATTTAAATTAATTTGACTAAAAATTAGATGGAGCTAGAAAATATGATTGGGTCTCTCCAAGAAGGAGGAAAAACCCATACTTTCTTGGAGAAATTTACAAGAAAGAAAAAAAAAAGAAATTAAAGGAGAGAGAGGGATGTGATGGCTAGGGGATTTATTAGTTTAGGCAGGCACATATAATGATGTGGAAAATTATACAGTTGTAAAAATGACATTGGAGGAGTCTTGCAAAGAGAAATGGTAATAGCTAGGAGAGAGGAGGATGTAGCAAGAAGACAAAAAATAAGAGGGAACATTTAGTTTTTGGATGATGGTCTTGAGTGAAAGAGAACACAACAATAGGAAGAAACCAACATCAAGAAAAATGTTCAAAGGTCCTTTAGCAAACTCTAGAGGGGATTTCTCATTTGGTTGAGAATTGGAAGTGTTGGTTCTGCACGTCTTAGGTGAAGGGTAGTTGTACCTGGATCTTGTGTTTCAACTGAAGGGTGGAGGCAAGGTAGTCTATGGTTTTCCTAATAGCTAGGGGGTGGAGACTACACTCTATGGATTCCAAGTCAAGGAGTGTCCATTTAACTTCCATTGCTTGTTTTCATGCTTAAAAACTACTTTGGTGTGCTTTGGATTCGTCGGTTAGTCTAGATCTGCTCAAAGTATTGTTGATTTTGTTATGGGTTCATTCTCAATGTGTTCTAGATTATTGTTTAGGGTGGAGCCATTGAGGGTAGTTATTTAAGGGTGGAGGTGGAGTAGCCTTTGGATTCCCTTGTATTGCTGAAGGGTGGAGGTGGAGTAGCCTCTGGATTCCCTTGTATTGTTGAAGAGTGGAGGTGGCTTAGCCACTAGATTCCTTAGTATAGTTGGTTTGACAAGGGTGGATATTGTGTTATCTTTGGATTCCTTGGTGTTGTGAGAATCTTTGGTTCTTCCCTAAAGAACTGCTCCTCAAGCTTTGAAATCTCTCTTTAGGGTGAAAACTACAAGAAAGATTGGTTGTGGATCCTCTAAGATTGGGTGGAGATTTGAAGTCGCAATCTCAATTGCTAGTTTATTTTGCTACATAAGATAAGTATTTACTTTACTTCATATGTTTGAATGATATGTACATGTTTATTGTACTAGTTACATGCTTAGGTTGATAGTGAGGAATAGGAAATTCCTATGTGAATGTGGAATGTTGGTTCTCGTATTATTTTACTAAGGAAGGGTTGAATTCATGCATGTATTTTATGAGATTTAATTCAGTGATTTTATAATCTAAATGAGATGGTGAATCTCTATGCTTACTTCATTCAAATGACGTGTATGGTTGGCTGGAATGTTTTGCTATTGATTATATTATATGCGATAAGCATGTGAACTAAATGCAATGAAGGAAATCCATATTTAAGATGTGATTGGGAGATGGTTAGGTTCTTTGTAAAACTAGTGAATTTCACTTAGATGCACATCTTTGTTTTATCTAGGCTCATTAATGGTCAAACTTTATTATTGTCCTCGCCAATTTTTGAAGTAAGCATTTTGTGTGCTTCAACATAGTTTAGTTGATAGCATGGGTATAATGAACTATGGCTTCCATGGTCTGGGTACACTAGTAAGGGTTTGGGAAATTTTGGATGTCAATCCTAATCTCATAGACAACAAGTCTATCTCCTTACAATAAATCGGATCATGAATGGTTTGGGCCTGTGTAAAACTCGAAAAGGAAGATTGCAAAAAGTTTCTAAGTATAAAAGATTGAAAAATAGGCTAAAAACTCTCTGTGGGGATCCATAGGTTAGGGGTCAGACAAGTCAATATTATTTTATGTAATTGAGTTGGGCCACTAGATCAAGTGTCAGTAGTTGGCTCCAGGTAAGGTTGGAGGTTGGGAGTCGGGACCTTGGAAGTGTGCATGAGGGGATTTCTCTCGTAGAGGCCGACCTTGACTTTCTTAATGGTAGGGGGGACTTTCCCCTGATGACATGGAAGATGCCACAATGACATAGAGATGAGGAGGACCACTAGTGGGGTGGGGTCACCATGAGGGCACCACATGGTGGTTCCTCATTGGCATGACTAGGAAGTAAAGGAGTAAAAATTTGAATGGTCATATCTTCTGATCAGTAAGTCAGATTAAGGTAAAAATGTATATCACCGAAAAGGTCTTAACCAAGTGAATGTGATGGTGACATTTGTTTCTAGTTTTGAAGAATTGAAGGAGGAGGAAATTTCATGACTCCATTTCCATGATTTGACTATGAAGGTTGGGTCTATGATAGTAATGCACTCCTCTACCCATAGTATGGGCTATGGGTCGTGAAGGGGTGTGCATTACAATATGGTATCAAAGTCCAAGGTTTAAACATTGGACTTTGGGAATAGAATGGGAGATTTGCTATAGATTTTCAAGGAAAGAAGGTTCATCATTGGACCTTTAGAAGTTGATTCAAGGCCTTGGTATGAGATACTAGGGGGGGAATTATTAATGGAATGTTTATATGTGACTTCTATTTTATGTTGTTGTGGCATTGAGCTATGGATTATTTTTTTGATATTTATGTGTCTTGGGAACTAGTAGAAATTGACATTTCAGATACTAATGATGATGTGTTGATGGCAGGAACTCCAAGGTAATGGTGAATGGATTTGTTTGATGTATTAATGTGATAACAATTTTGTGTGTATGACAACACATAAAAAGACACTAAGGGATAAAAAGGAATGAGTAGTAGGATGGTGTAGTATAATATTGATAGGTCATAATATGGACGTAAAGAGGAAGAATTTGATGAGAAGAGAGGAGAAGTAGGCTCTCCTAATTATATGGAAACATTGAGAAGTTTAAGTGCCTAAATAAGGAGCTACATAGTTGATAATGATAAGATCGTTATGGCACAAGAAGAGTTTGTCAAGGCACAATGGGAGAAAGATGAAGTGAATGCACTCATACTGTAAAGTATTTCATACTTAGAGAGTAAAAAGCAATATGAGTTGTGAGCTAGCCATATGATTAGGAAGAGCTTCTCAAGGCAAAGAAAACAAGAAGAAATAACTAATGGACATATGGAAGTATATCTAGGAAAAGGCACAAACCATCAAGTGAAGACACAACAAAGGGATGTACTCCATTTAGTACTCCAAAAAAAATAACAAGCACCCATGGGCAACACCCTAATGCTACTCACAAAATAAATCATCATCATCATATCAGAATAAGGGGAGAGGAATATATACTAGAAGAGTTCAAGAAAGCTAAACCTCCTACATTTGATGGTGAATTGAAGAGGGCATAGGATGTAGAAACATGGCTTATTGGGATAAGGAAGTTCTTAAGAGTCCACAACTACTTTGATAACATGAAGGAAAGGCATCTACCTTAAGTTTGAATGGAATGACCAATATGTGGTGGGAATATTTAAAGAATATAAAGGAAGAAGAGCTATCCAAGAAGGAATTTGAGAGATATCTAAGGGGAAAGTATTTGTATGGTAGGTATTTGTATAGTAAGGCCAAGGCATTCTATGAACTCGAGATGGGGAAAATGTCTAATGAAGAATACATCACCAAATTTTTAGAGTTGATGAGTTTGTTCCCTACCTTAGAGATGGAAAAGAAAAATTCCAAAGATTTATCAATGGGCTACCACAAGTATTTAAAGATCAAATTGATTTTGATGACCACAAACCCTTGAAGATGCAATCAGAAAACTAAAGCACTACTATGAGAAAGCTAGGTTCATTCTTGATTATATAAAATATTGGAAATCAAAAACATCAAATTTAGAGTAAAAGGAGAGAGAGAAGTTAAAGGAGTGAAAACTACCCCAGTTAATTGAGATAGTCAATAGAAGCTTAGCATTGCTAACAAAGGGTGATTTTCTTATGTGATAAGAGAAGAAAATAAGTATTTCAAAAGGGAACCCCTAAAGTGTTGGATATGTGGAGACAAGCATAGAAAGAGGGATTATTCTCAACAAAATAATGTTGGCCAATGCATTTATAGTGCAGAAGAGGCTAAGACAGTTAAGGACGTGGCCTAGAGCATGCCCAAAATTTATGCAACAGTGGATAACCATCAATCTAACGACCATGTAACAATTATAGAAATGGAAGGAAAAATTTGTGGTCAAAGTATTTGAAATTTGATTGACCTTGGTTCAAATCATAGTTATATTAGTCCAACTATTTTGGAAAAGAGAAAATTGATTAGAGAAGCACACAAGGAGTCGTGGATGGTTCAGCTAGCCACAAAAACCAAAATTAGTGGTGTATATTATCAGATGATGTCCCTTGTTGCTAAAAGGAATGGCTACAACAATTGATTTTAATTTGTTTCCATTGGGGGCATATGATGCCTTGTTGGGAATGGATTGGTTAGCCCAACATAAGACCAAGATTGACTACTTTGAGAAATCAATCAAATGTCTCAACAATAAGGGTGAAAGAATAATATTGCAAATTAAAAGAAAGCCTACATCAATGTGCTTGATGACAACCATTCAGGTCAAACGAAGTTGCTAGAAGGATGTGAGTTATTTTCTATGAAATTTAGCAAAAAACATGAGAATAACAGTGGAAGTAATTAATTGGAACACCTAGTTTTAAACCACTATTGGGATGTATTTATAGAAGAGATCCTTACATTACCTCACATAGGGAAGTGGACTTCTCCATAGAATTATTTTTAGGGACAACACTATAATCTAAAAATCCGTATTAGATGAGTACTCCAAATATCATGGAGCTAAAGCTATAACTCAAGGAAATGCTAGAGAAAGGATACATTAGGTCAAGTGTCTCACCATGGGGTGCACTAGTTTTATTTGTAAAGAAGAAAGAAAAAAACGTAAACTATTATAGACTACAGGAAACTTAATAAAGCTACCATAAAGAACATATACCCAATTTTATGAATCTTTGACTTGTTCGATCAATTATGGGGAACAATAATGTTCTAAAAAATGGATATGGGGTTTGGATACCACTAGGTGTGGATGAAGGATGAAGCAATTCATAAGACAAGATTTTGGATAGGGTATGACCATTATGAATTCATGGTAGTACCTTTTGGACTTACCAATGCACCTACAACCTTCATGTGCCTAATGAAAAATTTGTTTAGTCCGTTTTTGGACAAATATGTGTTAGTGTTTGTTGATGATATTTTAGTTTATTAAAAATATAAATAGGAACATGAGAAGCACTTTTACTATGTTCTACAATTGTTGAGAGAGCATAAGATCTAAGCAAAAATAAGCAAGTGTGAATTATTTTAGTCCCAAATTCAATATTTAGAACATGTGGTCCCAAAGGAGGGCGTAACAGTTGATCTAGAGAAAATTAAATCCATTATGGAATGGCCAACACCGAAGAATGTGGCTAAGGTTAGATCATTCATGGGTTTGGCAGGTTATTACAAGAGATTTATTAGAAATTTCTCCAATATTGTTCATGCTATCACAATGTTGTGGAGAAAGGGGAATAAATTCACGTGGACATCTGAGTGCACTGCTATCTTTGAGCAGCTAAAGTATTTACTCACCCATGCACCAATTCTTTGAATTGTTGATGTAGGAAAAAAATTTCTAGTATGCACGGATGCATGCAAATAATGATTGGCAGTGTCCTCATACAAGAGGGAAAGGTTATTTGTTTTGAATCATGAAAATTGAATGAGCACGAAAAAGACTACGTGACTCACAATTTGGAACTTTCTGCCATTGTTCACGCTCTAAAAATGTGGATACATTATCTCCTGGGAAGAAGGTTTATATTCATGACAAACCATGGGGGTATGAAATATCTATTTGGCCAACCAAAATTAAATGCTAGCCAAGCAAGATGGCTGGCCTTAATTAGTGAGTTCAATTTCAAAATTAAATATATGAAAGGAAAGGAGAACTGAGTTTTTGATGCATTCGGTATGTGAGTTCAATTGGATGACATAGTAGCTATTATTTCCTACAGAATTGTTATTAGGGAAAGAGTTAAAGTTTTGGGACAACAAGATGAAAAATACTAGTAGTTAAAGCAAAAGCTACAACAAGAGCTTGAAGGTGATAATGACAAGAGATTTTATTTAACAGATGATGGAATGACCATATTTAAAAATAGGATTTATGTGCCAAACGAAAGCAATTTGAAGAGGCTCATATTGAAAGAGTTTCATGCAAATCCATATTTAGGCCACCCAGATTATCAAACGACCTTAACTATTAAGAAGTTTTATTATTGTCTCAATTTAAAAATAGAAGTGGATCATTTTATCTTTAAATGTATTGAATTTCAACAAGTAAAGGTTGAGTGAAAACACTCATATGGTTTATTACAACTCATCCCTATTCCAGAATGGAAATGGGAAGTAATTTCAATGGAATTCATCACAAGACTTCCACATACAACCAAGTAGCATGATGTGATCATGGTTGTGGTAGAACAAATGGGCAAGGTTGCTCACTTTGTAGTTATTAACTTGACTTATACAACTAGTGACGTGGGAAAATTTTTCATGAGAGAGGTTGTAAGATTGCATGGAATGCCTAAGAAAATTATCTCATATAGAGATGCAAAATTCACTTCTAACTTTTGGAAATAATTATTTGCTGGCTTATGGATGGAATTGGCCTTTATCATAACATACTATCTAAAAATGGATGGGGCAGAGAGAAATAGGATATGGGAAAGTTAAAGGACATGGTTTGAATGTATTTCATGCACCAGCCAAGGAAGTGAGAGGAGTTTCTTCCACTAGTTGAATATTATTATGATAATGGGTACTAGGAATCATTGAAGATGAGTTCATCTAAGGCTCTTTATGGGCGAGAGTGTAATACTCCTATTAGCTAGAGTGATCCATTGAATATGGTTCATATTTAACCTGATATGTTAAAATACATGGAGTAAGAAATGATAACCATCAGTAATAATTTAAAAGTGGCTCGAATAGGAAGGAGTGCTATGCAGACCATCATAGTGTTTACAGAGAATTCAGAGTAGGAGAGTATGTCTACCTATGAGTTAAATCTATGAAGAGTTCCTTGATAATTGGGTCTTGTGCCAAATTGGCACCACGGCTTGTGGTCCATTCCAAATCTTAAAGAGAGTGGGGTTGATGGCATATAGATTGGACTTACCTCCTACTATAAAATTTCATGATGTTTTTAATGTTTCTTTGCTTAAAAAGTATATGCAAGATGCCAATTTTTTGATCGGTTGATCGGTGCTATAGGTAGAACTAGAGGGAGACTTCCAACCAAAACCTCTGTGGATCTTATATCAGAGGAAAATTATGCTTTGTAATCGATTTATCAAGAAATTCAAGGTGCAGTGGTGGCACTTTGGGCCCGAGGAAGCCACATGGGATATGATTGATCATATGCAAGAAACATATCCATTTTTGTTTTCCAGTTAAGAAAATGTATATATGATTGTAAATTTTTGTGTATACAAATCTCACAATGGTCTCTTGTGTCTAGTTTAAAGCTTTTTGTGAATATGTTCGAATATAGAAAGCCAATGAAAATGTTCCTCCAAGAGGGTGGGCTATGTAACAACCCATTTGGAAAATTCCCTCTTGCGAACATTGTAAATATTTTCCTTGTAATTATTATTATAAATTTAATCACAATTAACTGGTTAGATGAAGGGACACAAATTCCAAAGCTTTAGGTAAGGAAGTTGCTGGGAACTTGAGGAAGTACCCCATTTAATGAAAATGGTATGCTAACTATTTTTGGCATTAAATGAGGCTGATTGAAAATTAAATTGAGTTGGAAGAAGTGAATGGGTCTCTCCAAGAAGGAGGAAAAACCCATGATTTCTTGGATAAATTTACAAGGACAATAAATTAAAGGAGAGAGTGGGATGCATTGGCCATGGGAGTTATTAGTCTAGGAAGACACACAAGAAAACATGGAAAATTAGATAGTTGCAAAAGAAACGTGGGTGAGTCTTGAAAAGAGCAATGGTAATAACTACAAGAGAGGGGGACATAACAAGAAGACATAAAACAATATGGAAAAATTTGCTCTAGGATGACAATCTCAGGTGAAAGAGAATGCATCAATGAGAAGTGTTACATGTGAAGAAAATAAGAGATTTTTGGGAGATGGAAGCACAACAGTGTGACTTCAATAGATTGTTGGAGGGTATTTCTCATTTGGTTGAGCAAAAGAAGTGTTGGTTAGGAACCTCTTAGGTGAAGGGTAGTAGTCTCTAGATTCCCTGTTTCAGCTAAAGGGTGGAGGCAGGGAAACCTCTAGATTCCTTGATAGCTAGTGGGTGGAGACTATAGTATTTAGATTCCTGGTCAAGGTGTGTTATGATACCTTTCGTTGCTTTTTTTTAGGCTTAACAACTACTTTTTTGTGCTCTAGATTCCTGAGTTATCGTGGATCCACTCAAAGTATTGGTGGTCTAGTTATGGGTTCATTCTCAGTGTGTTCTAGATTCTCAGTTAGGGTGGAGCCACTTAGGGTAGTTCTTTAAGGGTGGAGGTAAAGTAGCCTTTGGATTCACCTGTGTTGCTGAAGAGTGGAGATGGAGTAATGTAACAACCCTTGGTTGATTTTCTATGTAAAAATAAAATATAACCAAGGTCATGGGACACATATTCCAAGCTGAATGTTGGGAAAAATATAGTGATGTGTATCACTAGTGATTAATTTATGGTTATGGAAATTGGAAAAGGCATTGGCAAAGAAAAAGTGGTAATAATTGGTATTTTACTTATGAAATAAAGGAAAATAGGAGAAAAGGAAGGTGAAAGGTCACATATTTGCATGACAGAGAAATTAAAGGGAAAATGAAGAAAATAGAGACCTCAATGACAAAAAGGCTTATGAGGATCAACTCACAACCTTTTGTAAATTTTATCTTGGAGCTCTCTTATATTCTTTCACTCTCTCATAATCTTGCACACTTAGAGAAATATTGCGGAATTCTTGGAGAATACTTGGAGCACTTTATCATTCACTTGGAATTGGAAAAATAAGGCAAAGGAAAGCAAACAAGTGCAAGGGAACATGTGGATCAATGACTACAAATAGATTTCTTTGCAGGTAATAGATTGCATGTGCATTTTCCTTA
The DNA here is from genome assembly GCA_000404065.3 of Pinus taeda. Lineage (NCBI taxonomy): Eukaryota > Viridiplantae > Streptophyta > Pinopsida > Pinales > Pinaceae > Pinus > Pinus taeda. Next base: position 172,373 of record APFE030027974.1, on the reverse strand, counting down.
TTGATTTATGGATGCATGGTATATGCACGTGATTATTTGGCTATGTTTTATCATTGGAATGGAGATTTTCCTAGATTGATAGTGGTTTTTAGCCTTTCCTTGCCATTTCCTGGATAGCTATGGTGTTGTGGTTTTTTTCCATTTTTTTTTTTGTTGATTGGTGCTCATAATTTCTTATGGATGTGGGTTGTAAAAAATGCTCTGGAAGCCCTGGAACACCTTGGGTTGAGTTACTAGTCCCTAGAGCCGAGTTGGACAAATTATTTGGAGCCCTAGAAGGCTATGGGTTGAGTTACAAGTTCATGGAGCCCTGAACAACTTGGGTAGAGACTGATCTGGTTGGTGTTAGTGATGTTTGACCATGAGGTGTAATCATTGGTTGAGGGTTGAGGTGGTTTGGCCTCTTGAAGCCTTGGTTTGGTTTGTCTTGGTTTTTTCCATGACATCCCACATTCATGGTTGGAATATGGCTTGGGGGTGATTGGATGAAAGAGAGATTTGGTTCAACACAATCTATGGTCGGGTGGTATGTGGAAATTCCTTACTTGGTTGGTATCTTCATATGTTAATAAGATATATTATTCTATTTTCATTCTTGTATATTTTTTGGCGATGTGTTGGTGATATTATGGTTGGGTTGTCATGGTTTATATGTTGGTTATTTTCTGGTTATATGTTGTTCATATTATGTGTATCTCATATTTCTCTTGTCATGAATTCTTTATTTATTGATCAGTTGATGAATGTATGGAATAATAATTGTTGTTTCATCTTATGTGGAGAGGGCATAGTTCCTTCTCAGTGATTCTCTGATGAAGCTCAAACTTTTGTGATTAGATATGAATTCATGAACTGTAGCTTACATGTTTTCCTTGTGTTTGATGAAATGTCTATTATGTTCTAGGTAGTCTAGGTCAAGTTCTGCCTTCAATTTGTCTATTTATCCTTGTTTTCATGTCATTAATGATTCTGAAAGGTTTCAAGAATTTCTATGCAGTGGTACGAAGGCTGACCTGGAATTTAGGCTTAGATCTCGGGACTGCATCCTCTAAACTAGACAATTTGGGTCACGACCACACCTAGGCAAGATTGTGCATGTGGTTAGAGGCCTATAACCTCATGGAGGCCTTGTCATGCATGCGATTGGGGATTGAAGTATGTGAAATGGATCCCCAACTTAGGGTTTGGTCACCTGAGATGGTTCTTTGGCCCTTGAGTGTCATGTAGCCTCGACGAATGAGGTGAGTGTTTAGTATGTGATAAGTTTGTTGGCCCCACTTCCTTAAGTGGATTTAGGAGGTTGGGTCATGTCATAATAGCTCTTTGTCTCATTTTTACCCTGTCATGCCAGTGAATTTGGGTAAATGTGGGAGGGGTGGTGATGCAGGAGCATTCAACTCAACATCATTATTGTATTCTAGTAGACATAGGGGGTCTTGTGTTTCAAGGAAGTTGGTTTCCTAAGTATTGAATTAATGTAATTATTTAATGTTTTGAGTGATTTTAATGAGAATAGGATTTAATTGAATATTGTGAGGCATAATTGTAAATGTTATTGAATGTAGGAAAACATGAGAGATTTAGGATAGCTGAGTGATGAGAGGATTGAGAATTGATTGTAAATCTCAGATTAGGTTTCAATTCATGGTTTTGTGGATTTGAGAGAATCCTTAGGGATGAGAAAGAGATTTTAGGATTTTGTTGAGAAGCTTATGGCTCTAAACTAGGAATTGGTTTTAGAATCCCTTTTTGTATAAATGTAAGCCTAAAAGGCATGATCAGAGGTTAGAGAGGTTAGACAAAGAGAGAGAGTTAGATATTTATTTTTGTTTGTAAGCCTACGGGTAGATAATGAACAAAGGCCATTATATTAGAAGATTAGGTTGAAGAGAGACAGGGAGTCTCATCATGTTATTGTTTGTTTATATATATATATATATATATATATAATATATATTTATCTATATATATATACTCAGATTCAGTTCCAAGTTGTATAAGTGTGTCATTGAATATCAAATGATGAATGAATGAATTAGCATATCTTTTGTAACAGAGTTACAAGAGGAGTTCGACAATTACACAAAGAGGAACATGACGAGGAGGATCATAATGGATTGTTGAATCCATTTGAAAGATTAAGGCCAACGCTCAGGAGGAAGTGCATAGTGAAGGAGCCAAGGGATAAGAACCTTGAAGAAAACCCAAAACCCAAAAACGCTGAAGAAATAACATAAAAACAGAAGTAAACAGAGTAGAGGAGGAGTAAAGTATCAATGCACAACAACTGTTAGATCTTATAGATCAACGGCCAGGATTAAGTCGCACGAGTGGAAAAATCGGGATTGCGTTGCAATATTTCAAAGGGAGGAAGCGATTGCGACATGCGATATGTAGTCAGACCCGAAACTTATCAAATGTAACCTATAACCCATCAGGTCCATAGTCATGTCGGATTGGAACTTTTAAGAGGAAGAGGTCAGGCGTGAAGGACGGTGCGATAGCTGATAGCCGATAGCAATAAGTGTTGATCGAAGATTGGGAAAATTGGTGATCGGAGGTCCGGCGTTTCGGAGATCAGAGTAGCGCAGCAGAAGGTTTAATATGGAGGGGCGGGCCCAACGATAAATATAATGTGGGTGTATAATATTTGAGATCCGCTTATGTGTTTCGGGGTGAGATTTCAATGTATTTCCTTTGTATCATGTTAAAGTGTTGTTTCGAGTCTTTTAAGGCTTAAGCATTATTTAAATGCTTACAATAGTCGTATATCGGAGATGGAGGGGCAATAAGAACTATATATGGTATGAGTGTAGAGGACTGTAATGAGCGATTGCGATAAAGGAAAATATTGGGAACTGTGCAAAGGCTTATGATTGGTGAAAAAGGTATGTTACATATGTTTATTAGTGTATTTCTATTATAAAGCATTATAATAGAAATAAGGCATGATAAGAAGGTTTTATGAGTTAATCATATATAACCAACGTTAAAGAGAGGGGTTCAGTTATATATGCGGCTAAGGGAAATGAAGGTTTAGAAGGGTGAATGAGTCTTGATAATGAGGTTAACGAAGGTTTATAAAGTGGAATGGATTCCGATGAAAAAGTTAACAAGGGTTTAGACTTTGGGTTAGTCTATTAATATGTTTCCACATGAGTTCTAATTAAGGGGGCCTTAACCCAATGTTCAGTTATAATGAATCTTTGACCGGATGGTCATATGAATTCTTGGGTAGAAAATGATTTATGCATAGGAATATGCATATTGTGGGTAAAGCAGGGGTAACCCTACGTTAGGTGGTTACAGGTTGGTAGCATAGCTTTCAGGTTCAAGCACTTGGACTAGATGGGTGGAATGTGTTTTTCATGCATGCATGTTTGTTGTCTATGTGTTCGTGATGCATGAATTGTGATAGTCATTGTTGTAATAGTGTCATCATGTAGAAGTTGATGATGTTGATGTTGAGAATATTGGTATGTTGACTTCATTATATATGCATATGTTGTGCTAATCCAAATTGATTTTGTAGATAAGATAGCATCCCATGAACTTCACTGAGCTATGTTTGATCATGTTTATATTTGTTTTATTAGACATGGTATGCTTGTAGGAATTAGAAGATCAAGATGAAAAGAAAAATGGTGGACTACAGTTCACGTGATTCCCCTTATAGATTTGATGAATAACATGGTGATGAGTACTCTCTTGACATAACATATTCATTGATAAGTTTGAAAGAAGAGTTCAGATTTTGTAAGGAAGATAATGAAAGATAATTCAGTCACAAGAAAGACTTGATAGGGCATAGGAAAAGAAAAAAAAATTAATGCAGTCATCCTTTAGAGTCTATGAAATTTGTAGAGACAAGGATCGATTAGGATCAATCATGGATAGGAGGAAAGGACTAATGGGGTATATGGTAGCAGGTCTCAATCAGGATGCATGTTGGATAGGGATGATACAATCAAAGATGTTAGGTTCTTGGACACACCTGACAATAGGGGTAATGACTGTGGGTTCTATTCTAGTTATGGCTCAAAGAGACAAAATTTTCATCGCCATCACCATCCGTATAAGAGGAGTGAGAAGTAGTACTTTCCAGAGGAGTTAAAGAAAGTAAAACCTCCTAAATTTGATGGAGAAATGAATAAGTCACAAGATGAAGAAGCTTGGTTGCTTCAGATGAATAAGTTTTTCAAATTGCATGACTATTCAGAAAATATAAAGATGGGATAGCTACTTTCAATCTTAAAGGAAAACCATACATTTGGTGGGAAGATGTAAAGAATTCTAGAGGCATTCAAGAAGAGGAGATGACTTGGAGTGAGTTCAAGAGACTTTTCAGGAAGAAGTATCTATCTAAAAGACATTACGATGACAGGGAAAAGGAGTTATATGAGTTGAATATGTGATCTATGATCGATGAGGAGTATACAAACCAATTCTTGGATTTTTTGAGATATGTGCCTTATCTTAACGAGGAGAAAGCAAAGATTCATAGATTTGCCAATGGGTTGTTGGTATCATGCAAAGACATAATTCATTTGTATGAGCCTAGATCATTGGAGGAAGCCATCAGAATGTTGAAGCACTATTATGAGCAATCAAAGCACAAGACTGTGTCTAAGTAGGATTGGAAAGGAAATGAGAATAATAAAGGAAAGTGAACTAAGAAAAGAGGAAAACCTCATGATAAAAATTGTAAGGAGAATGTGGTGTCGCACAAGGGGTTTAATGCAGCTGACAAGGGACAGAGATTTCAATCTGAGGAGAAGAATAAGGGTGATGATAGGAAGCCTTTACAATGTTGGAATTGTGGCAAGGATAACCATGGGAGAGATATTCCACAACATCAAGGTGGCAGAGTGCAAATATATAGTGCTCAGGAGGCACAAACAATTGAGGATGTTGGACAAAGTATTCCTCATATTTATGAAACATTGGATAATAGGAAGGCTGGTCATTAGGCATTTATTATTGAAGTGGAAGGTAAGATTTGTGATCAATTTGTTTCTATTTTGATTGACCCTGGATCTAACTATAGGTATATTAATCCTGACCTGGTGGATAAGTGTTGCTTGAATAAAGAATAGCATGCAGAATCTCGGTTAGTGTAGTTGGATATTGGAACTAAGAAAAGAGTTCATCGTTGGGTAAGAGCTTGTGCATTTGAGCTACACGGTATCTACATCAGCGCATCTAAATGTGCTTATGTTGGTATGATATCATATGCTTTTAGGTATGCTTTGGTTGTACATTCACAGGACTAAGGTAGATTGCTATGACAAGTCTATTGAGTGCTTGGATGGTGATGGAGAGAGGAGAATATTGTAGGGTGAGAAGAAACCTACATCAGTGAGGATGGTTACAAATATGCAAGCGAACCGTAGTAGTAGGAAAGGGTGTGTATTGTTTGCAATTCATATTTCCAATGACAAAGGGAAGGATATTGAGGCTATCGAAGTCTTGAATAGGTATATGGTTTTGTAGTAGTTTTAAGATGTATTTACAGTAGAAATTTCAGAGTTATCACCACATAGGGAAGTGGACTTTTCCATTGAGTTGATGTTGAGAGTAGCACGAAAATTGAAGGCACCTTACACGAAGAACACTCCATAGTTGGTGGAATTGAAGTTGTAGTTGAAGGAAATGCTTGACAAGGGATACATTAGGCAAAATGTGTCACCTTGGGGTGCACCGATGTTGTTTGTGAAGAAGCACGATGGTACTCTTAGGTTATGCATTGACTAAAGGCAATTGAACAAGGTGATGATCAAGAATAGGTATTCGTTTTCCAAGATCATTGACTTGTTTGATCAATTGCAGGTAGAGGCAGTGTTCTCTAATATTGATATGATATCAAGATATCATCAGGTACACATCAAATAAGAGGACATCTACAAGAATACTTTCTGGACTAGGTATGTGAACTGTGAGTTTGTTGTGGTTCCTTTTAGTTTGACTAATGCTCTAGCTACTTTCATGTATTTGATGAATAGTGTGTTGCGTCCTTATCTGGACAAGTTTGTGATAGTATTCATTGATGACATATTGATATATTCTAAGAATGAGGAAGAGCATGCAAAACACCTGGCAACAATGTTAAGACTATTGAGAAAGCATCAGTTGTATGTCAAGCTTACTAAATGTAATTTCTTTCATAGATCGTACATTATCTGGGACATGTTTCCAAGGAAGGCATGGTAGTGGAACCGGAAAATATTAGAGTTATCATGGAATGGGAAGCTCCTAGGAATGTGGATGAGGTAAAATCATTCATGGGGTTAGTAGGTTATTACCGGAGTTTCATTAAGAACTTCTCATGGATTTCCTATCCTATTGCATCCTTTTAGTGAAAAGGAAATACATTTGAATGGATAGTGATATGCGCATCAATTTTTGAGAAGTTGAAGCAATTGCTTACAAATTCTCCAGTTCTAAAGATTGTATATCCAGGTAAAGAGTTTTGGTGTTTACAAATGCTTTTAAGAGAGGACTTGGTGGGTTTTTATGCAAGAAGGACAAGTATTATGCTAAAAGTCAAGGAAAATGAATGAGAGCGAGCAAAACTATGTGACTCATGGTCTCAAGTTGGTAGTTATCATTCATGTATTGAAGATTTGGAGACACTATCTTCTTGGCAAGAGATTCATTGTGATGAGTGATTAGAGTGGGATAAGATACTTGTTTGACCAACCTAATCTGAATGTTATGCAAGCTAGGTGGTTGGCTACACTCAATGAGTTTGACTTTGAGATCATGTACATTAAAGGTAAAGAGAACAAGGTTGCAAATTCTCTTAGCATAAGAGTGCAAGTAAATCACATTACAACTATGAAATCATATGGGACAGACTTGTAAGAGTAGATCTTACAAGCATGATAGTAGGATAAAAAGTACCAAAAACTTAAGCATAGGTTACAACAATAGGGTAGAGGTTAACATGATGTGGATTATCATCTCATGACTGATGGTTTGGTAAGATTTAGGGACATGATCTATATGTCAGACAATAGTGAGCTCAAGAAGCTTATATTGCAGGAATTTCATGTTAAGCCATATTTAGGTCACCCAGGACATCAAAAGACTTTGAAAATGGTTAGGAGGTTCTACCATTGGCCAAACTTGAAGAAATACGTGGCTGAGTTTGTTGCGAGATGTTTGTATTGTCAATAGATAAAATCCTAGTGTAAGCATCTAGGTGGGTTATTGCAACTGATTCTAATTCCAAAGTGGAAATGGGAGGTTATTTCCATGGATTTCATTACAGGTTTTCTGAGGACATCTAGACAGAAAGATTCCATCATGGTTGTGGTTAACAGGCTGATTAAGGTAGCACACTTCATTCTAGTGAAGTTTACTAATTCAGCTAGTGAGGTAGCTCAGATCTTCATCAGGAAGATAGTGAGACTACATAGTATTCCTAGGAAGATTGTGTTAGAAAGAGATTTCAAGTTCACTTATAGGTATTAGAAGGAGTTGTTTACATGTTTGGGTACAGAGTTATCCTTTAGTACAACTTATTATCCACAAATATATGGACAGACAGAGAGGGTCAACAGGATTCTTGAGGACATGTCGAGGATGTATGTCATTCATCAACAAAGGAAGTGGAAGAGTACCTCCCACTGGTAGAGTTTGCGCACAAAAATGGGTATTATGAATATTTAAATATGAGTCCATTTGAGGCACTGTATGGGCAGAGTTGTAATACTCCCATCAGTTTTGGAGTGATCCAATGAATAGGGTGTTAATTGGACCAGACATGTTGGCAGAGATGCAACAGGAAATTTAGGTTATCAAGAGGAATTTGAAGACATCACAGGATAGGATGAAAATATATGCAGATAAGCACAGGGTATTTAAGGAGTTTCGAGTTGGGGAACATGTGTAATTTTACATCAAGCCTAAGAAGAGCTCCTTGATAATTGTATCATGTGCCAAGATGGAACCTCAGTATTGTGGGCCTTTCGATATCCTTGAGAGGATTGGACTAGTGGCCTATTAACTTTGATTGCCTTCAATAGTGAAAGTCCATGATTTTTTCCATGTCTCATTACTTAAGAATTTTGTGAAAGATGTTAATAATGTGATTGATTGGTTTGTATTGCAGGTGGATCTAGAAGGAGAATTTCATCTGAAACCTCAGTGTATTTTGCAGTGTAATATGCCCATTCTTTGGAATTGAGAAATCAAGCAATTTAAAGTGTAGTGGAAGCAATTTGGGCTTGATGAAGCTACATGGGAGATGGATGATAAAATTCGGGCTATGTATCTTTCTCTATTCATTGGTTGAATGGATGTGCCATGATATATGTTTTGATGTTGTGTTTTGGTTATGTTTGTATATGTATATGTATGTAAATACTGCATCGAGTTGTGTTATAAATATCCAATAAGTGGTATGGTGTTCATGTTATGATGGTCATGGCCTTAGTAGTATGATATGATTTTTTTATCAACAAAAATATCCTTTGTCAACATCAAGGGAGACCACCCGCTCAGGAACTTAAAACAACTCCTTATCCATTGAATCTGGTGGTTCCGACTGGTTAGGGTCTAGTTACCCTTAAACATAAATCTAATCTAATCTAAAACTAATATAACCTAAAATAATAATTAATTTGTTTACACCTATATTACATCATGTTACATTTCCGTTGCATCGATCTTGAAGATGTGGGTTAAAGAAGTAAATCGACGCGAAGGTTTGATCGATTTGAAAAGGCTGATGAAACTGAAATTAAATGATTTATTTGCCTCTTTAAGAGAGGACTTGATGAAAATCAAGATGTTAATGAAAAACTAATCTAAACATGAAAAACCTATCTCAAATTAGAATGGGATAGCCCTCTCCTAATCCAAGATCAAATTAAATAAAACAAGGGGAAGAACTGGTTTATGAATTAATCCAGAATTAATATTTGATTATGAATTCCAAAATAGTTTGTAAACTCATAAAGGGTTAAAACAAATATGTAAATGAATCTAGTTTAATAAATAGTTATTAAGGTTAGTCCATCTACAAGGCTGAATTCATATTAAACATAATTCATTATAAAATTTGTATTAATCAAAATAAATAGTTCATTTCAATTAATACACAAAAGAAAAATACACTTGTAAATAAATAATAAATAGTTATCATTCACCACAAGTATAATTCAATGAATTAAGTATGATTTTGATCTCATTCTGCCTCTTGGAGATAGCTCCTGTGAGACTTCAGCAACATATCACAATGTGACTCAACAATAGTGTTATAGATCAAAGAAACTTACTACTTATGATGTAGATCAAAACCAATTATAAAACTTTGACAAAAATATGAAAATTCATCATCCCAGTAATAGTACACAACAATGGAAATTTATTAAACAATGCTAAAGCTTATTACAAAATATGCAACCGTGGAGTAGCTCAGACCCATAATCAAATTGTCTATAATAGGGCTAAGTAGTGAGAACAGAGCCAGAAACCCTTTGTTTTCTCTATAATCGACCTTTTTGTACATAACAATATTACTATTGTGCAAATTGAATAACTACAAAGAATCCCCCTTGATTGGGTCATGACCCCCCTTTGCATCGAATTCGGGGGTATTTATACAAGATTTACAGAGCTACCAACCCCCCTTATATCTCTCAAAAACCGAATCTGGAGTTTTTCTTCAGCATGGAGAAAGAAAATTGTTTTAGTTGAATGTAGGCCAAATTTGGGAAATCATTACACCAATCAAACCAATTGACTTTGTTGTTGGCTGAAGGATCCACTAGGTGTTAGTATTCATGGCCTATTATGGAGTTCATTACAACAGTCAAGTTAATTTTGAACAATATTTTCCACATGGCATGGGGCCTTTAGAAGCATGGACCGAGCTATAGAAAATCTTGTAGATTCAAAAGCTCATGCAATCTACTAAAACAAGAGATAAGAATCTACTTCTACTATCAACTAGCATAAGCCAATAGATTGAGGAAAACAATAATAGCAAGAGGAAGGAAAATAAATGGCACATAACACAATAAGTATCTGGGGAAAGCCACAACCCAAAACCCCTACTATCTATATTGCATTAATTAGAAATCCAAGATGAAGATATAATGCTTGTTCTCACAAGAACAATCCTAACACTTAGTAAAAACAATCTCCAACTGATAACCAAACTCTTGGCCAAAACTTAGGCAATTCTCCAACTCTCCAAGCCCATATTTCCTTGTACAATTCCTATGGTTGATTAACCCATCTTAAAGGGAAATAAATGCATCCAAAATTATTTAATCCCTTCAAGGATCAGTTCCTAATTGCATGCACTAGCAGTGCAAATAAAAAAAATCTAAAACAAATAGTACATTGTCCCAGCACTCTAGTCTCAACTGGGTCTTTCTCAAAATCGACATCCATGAATTTATGATGAGGGAATATTCAGTTAACTGGAGTAGCACTAGTTGAGTGCACTAATGCATCAACTGACTGTTAACTCACTATTAGTTCCACAAACAATTTGGAACTAATTTAACTAGACTTAACTCAATAAACTGAGTTAACATTACTACAACTCATACTTAACTCATCCTGGACCCCTATAATATAGGGAGAACATTTACATGACTTCAGAAAGACTTCCAACTCGAAATTCCTAAGTTAACTAAGTCAACTCACTCTAGTTAACTATTACAAGTTGCTATGAGAATAGAATTCGATTTTAATTCTCAGTTTAATTCAAGGACAAATTAAATTGGAATTTATGGATTCTATTTTTATCATTTCTTGTTGATATTTTCAACATGAGCACGACGTTATGTCCTGTTACACAAATACAGAGGATATCATATCTTTATTATTAAACTTAACTAAAACAACATTGAAAACAAAATACGTAACATAAAACCCAAAAACTATTTAAATAACGATTTTAATAAATAGAATAACAACCTTTTAATTATTTACAATAGCAGCCCTATATGGAAATGACAAGTGGTGAAGATCGGACGACTCTGATGAGGAGCGGATCCGAAATCTCAGTAAAATATCGTTAACACGCATATCGGGTCTGACATATTGGAGCTTGGCAGATATCAGAGGTCTTATATAAGAGGTTTAAAGGAGTGACAATCGAGAAGAATTCCAATATGGAAGTTATGATATGGATAAGAGGGGTTTATCAGAGAATCAAAGGATTGGGAATATTGGAGATCAGAGATATGAGGATATTGGATTATCGATGATCATGACCATTGGAATATCGGAAGTCAGAGAGGGAAGGTGTATCGACATATCATCACAGAATTGTATTGGGATATTGGAATATCAAAATATCGATGAGGAACCATATTAGAGGTCAGAGAAACATGGATATTGGAGTATCAATGGAGTGATATATCAGATTTTTTTTAAATGTGCCTCAAAAGAAAATCTCTGATATGCAGGAGCAAAGACAATGATGTGGAATGTGGGCCCTTTACTCCGAGAGTTGATTATCATATGTTCTATGGCCTAACCACTTTATAATATACGTTTATTGAAAAGTGCCACATTAATATGATGGATCAGACTTTGGGTATAAAATATTTCCAAAAGGATTCTTTTGATATCAAAGTCTCAATGTCAAAAAGCTCTGATATATAGTTAATCAATATGCCACATTGTTTAATGATTAAGGCTTAAATCCTATGCACACATCTTGGTCTCGGGAACTATTTTATTCATTAATCTAATTAATTAAGGTGTTCAAAACAAAAACGTATTTACAAAGTTGATTAACAGACAAACTTAATCAAACTTAGGTGAACTATAAAAATAAAACAAGTGTAAATAAAAAGAAAATTAGATTTTAAATGAAGAAATCACACTCAATGTCTACATGCAATGCCAAAAGGGTCCTTGTGTCTATTATGATATAATAAAATGTGGGTGTTGTGTATTCACTAAAACATGATGTAAATCAAGTTGTGTTATAAAGCTCCATGAGAATCACATGTTTTTCTAGTTTATAGGTGTTATTGAAATCAAGGATGGTGTTCCCCAAGGGGAAGGGGTTTGTAATAACCCCTGGTTGATTTTCTATGTAAAAATAAAATATAACCAAGGTTGTGGGACACATATTCCAAGTTGAATGTTGGGAAAAACATAGTCATGGGTATCACTAGTGATTAATTTATGGCTGTGGAAATTGGCAAAGACAAAGTAGCAATAATTGGTATTTTATTTATGAAATAAAGGAAAATAGTAGAAAAGGAAGGTGAAAGGTCACAAATTTGCATGAGAGGGAAATTGAAGGAAAAATGATGGAAAAGGAAGAAAATAGAGGCCTCAATGATAAAAAGGCTTTAGAGGATCAGTTCATAAACTTTTTTCAGTTTTAGCTGGGATCTCTCTTCTATTCTTTCACTCTCTCATAGTCTTGCACATTTAGATAAATTTTGGAGCATTCTTGGAGCACTTTATAATTCACTTGGATTTGGAAAAAGAAGGCAAAGGAAAGCCTGGAAGTGCAATGGAACGGGTGGATCAATGACTATAGTTGGATTGCTTTGTAGGTAATAGGTTTCATGTGCGTTTTCCTTGCTAATTTACGGATGCATGGTATATGCATGTGATTATATGGTTATGTGTTGTCATTAGCATGGAGTACTTCCTATATTAATAATGGTTTTTAGTCTTTCCTTTCCATTTCCTAGATAACCATGGTGTTGTGGGTTTTTTCCATTTGATTATTTTTTGTTTGATGCTCATAATTCCTTATAGTTGTGGGTTGGAACAAATTCTATGGAAGCTCTGGAACAACTTCGGTTGAGTTACTAGTCCCTAGAGTCCAGTTGGACAAATGCTCTGGAGCCCTAGAAGGTTGTGGGTTGAGTTACCAGTTCCTGGATGATCCGGATTTAAACAGGAACGCAATAAAATATAGAGATAACCATATACACAAAGATGCAGTGGAAATAATACTTCATTTCATTAATGGAAAATACTGAAATATGCTTATAACCGGAAATAGAAATAAACTAGCTAGGGCGATGGTAGCTTATCTCTGAGAAGAGATGTGTGGCTACATGCCTCTGAACTGTCTTACAATGACGCTCGAAGGCCTATTTATTGTTGAGAAACAATGGAAAACATTCCAAAACCTAACCCTAGAAGATGAAACGCCAAACTATGGGCCCCATTTGGGTAAATTGGTACATCAACTTCCCGGGGTCGTAACTTTGGCATACAATTTCCGTTTGACGCACATGATAGCCCGTTGGAAAGATCTCTCCGAGGACTACGACGAGAAAGATGATTTTTTTATCTAAAGAATCGCGGAGCAAGATTTCCCAAAAAACGTCGTTTAGGGCCTCAAAACGGCTCTGGAAGTTCAGGACCCGAAAAACTGCTAAAAATAGTAAACTGCGCTATAATT